>PVKA01008593.1:0-72292 GCA_004027165.1 Ctenomys sociabilis
TTTCTTAAAACTTTTTTTTGGCCAATTTTGCATGTTTATATCTGGTAATCTAAACAACTAATTTGAAGATAACATTATGGAATAAAATAACCATTGCCAAATTCTTTTTAGTTTGTTTAGTGAAATTCTGTATTGTTCCTTTTTTATTATTTGTTATTCTCTTTAAAAATAATAAATAAAATATTTTAATATGTATGTTGATCAATGCGTTCATACCAATTTTTTTGCCTTACGTCGTTGAAAAGAAAGTTTTTGTTACTATCTATTTCTTATAAAATCTTTTTGACTTATATTTTGTAGTGAGTAGCTACACTGATGATAATGATACTTAGGGTAATAAGTATTGTTATTTTCTTATCATTTAGTTATGAAAATACAGTTTTTTCCATCTAAGGACTTATGGATTGCTTCTTGGCCTTTTGGCTTACTGAGTGTTGGAACATTTCCAAGTTGTAATCAATTTGTATTTGTGGTTTCATGTGAAATGCCCTTAAAAAATCTAGAATAGTTTTTAATAATATTTTGTACTTGCTCATGCCCCTCCCAAAGGAAATTAGTTCAGTTTATGTCATAGCACAGGAACAATATCAATTTCTATGGATGAGTAGTGCTGATTTGGTGATAGTTTCATCATACAAAATCCATCTTGTATATAAAAGAGATGTCTAGATTCATTTTTGTATAAAATTCAAGAAGATATACAAATCTATACTCACAAATCTATACTGTGACTTATAGGTTACAGGATCAGGAAACAGCTTGTGGAGGTAGGAATTGTTTCACTATTTTTACTGTTCTGAGTTTTGCATTCAGACATATATTAATACTTTTCAAGTTCTATTCTCCACATATGTGCAGTTTATTATCTATCACTATTACCCAATATTTGTTATACATTTAAATATGTGTTATTTGCTCTTTTATTTAAATGTATGCATTTTACAAAGAAATGGAAGACTAAAACAAAAAGACAACAACAATATCTTTAAAACAGACTGAAGTGGTTAGGTATATAGCTCAGTAGAATAAGTGCCTGCCTTGCCAGTGCAAGGTCTTAAGTTCAATCCCTGGTGCTGAAAAAAAAAAAAAAGACAAACAAAAAAACTGGACTGAAGTTAAAGGTGGTAGTACCTACCTATAATCTCAGATATTCAAGAGGCTGAGCCAAGAGTATCACAAATGTGAGGAGAGCTTGAATATGTCACCCAGAATCTGTGTTAAAAAAGAGACTGAGTGTTGGGGAGATGGCTCAGTGGAATAAGTGATTCCCTGGCAAGCACACGGGCCTGAGTTCAAGCCCCGGTTCTGCAGAGAGAGAGAGAGAGAGAGAGAGAGACAGACAGACAGACAGACAGACAGACAGACAGACAGACAGACAGACAGACACAGACACACAGACACACAGACAGACACACAGACAAACAGACAGACAGACAGACAGACATGGTGATTAAATTCCATGAGGGAGAAGGAATTCACTGGAAAGGACTGAGTAAGTTTAAGGAGATCGCTGGAGGAAGTTAGCAACCTAAACAGAGCTGGTATACAAACATCCTACGTGAGTCTCAGAGATCCCCAAATCCTCTCTCTAGGCTCTGGCCCCTGAGTCTCATTGTTGCATTTAGAAATAACTAAACTTTTACAGGTTTTTAAGATAAGAGCAAATTTCCTCTGCTATCATCTTCCACATAACGCATGCTCTAACACCTCCTTCAATGGAGTACATAGCCCACAGTGCAGAGGATTGTGGGTGCTCCATTACTTCTTCAATTGTAATCTGTTCTCTACAAATCATACAATAGCTAAAATATGTGTTGCCAGTGCCAGATAGGTCACTGCGAAAACTGATCATTCACAATAAATGAATTGGGAGACATTATTGTTGAGAAAGGCAGCTGCACCAAATGGTGTCAGAAAATTGAGAAATTTAAAATCAGCATCAAATATTGCAAGACCTATTATACGTAAAGATTGCACAACTTTAGTATATATGGGAAGTACTTGTCTACAACCTAAAGAAACATGTAGCATGATTTATGAGACTAAGACTCTAAGAAGTGGCAGAGCAGAAGTAAACCATATTAAAGGGAACATAGTCAAGCACCAAGGGCTGTGTCTTTAATGAAGTGTTCCTTTGGGAGGAAAATACAAAGGTGATCAAAATATATGGGGAATGTTTAACTTTTAAAAAATAAATTGTTATTGTAAAAGACATTGTTATCATTCCCCCTGAAAATACTTCCCCATATTGTAACACCATTATCCCATCATACTTTCCACTCTGAAGCACCTCTGGAAGTCCTCTTTTGTAAGTGCTCTCATGAGGGGAAATAAAATACAATGAATGCTGCTACTGAGTGCCAGTTAACACAAAGGCGGCCTCATTAGACATTCCCATGTACTCTTCACCACCTTATTCACCAGATCTGGCAGCATGTCACTTCTGGCCCTTTTCCGAAGTCAAAATGACTATAAGATGTAAAGGTTATGAATCTATCAGGACACCGAGTTAGCCATGTAAGCACAACTAAATGCACCCAAAAGCATTCAGTCTGGATAAATTCTTCCCTATCATTGATGCAAGACCCTTCTAAGTACTTTGCCCAATGCCCTTTGAATTATGCAGTGTTTTCCTCTGCTGCATCTAGAACTAACACCATTTTACCCCCTGTGAACATCATGTACTGTTACATTCCAATCCTTCTGAGTGTTTCTGTCCCTGGTCTTGGTTATTTTCCTTTTATCACATTCTGGTTAGTGCTCTACTAAGTACTAAAGGGGGGTCTCCTCTAAAGAACTTCAGGTCTAGGGTCCCCTCACCCCTCTTGGTCTCCAAAGACTCTAAGCTCCACCTCTTCAGCTCTTGGAGTCTTCCAGGCTCTGGCCATGTTCTCCTTCCATCTGAGCACTCTCTCAAGGCACCAAGTCAAGGAATTAGCACTGCCACCCTCACTTATTTGCCATTTGTTAGAAACCTAGGTTATTTGTTGACTCATTCCCAGTGTCATGAAAACCATTGTTTCTTATCTTTTGCTTGGCATTTTTTTCTGAGAAGAGTATAAACCGGAGTGGAATTTCCAAATAATTTAAGGACATAGGCCTCATAACTCCAATATTTTTTAGCTTAAACTCAAGAGAATTTGATATCTATTTCTAATGCTTATACAGTTTTACTTCCTTGGACCCTTTAGATTTCATTTTCTTCTTTAAATGGAAGATTTGCATTTCATTTCCAAGTATCTTTATGGTGTTTACTATTCACTTCTATGTTTTTTTTTTTAAATTCATTTATTTATTACAGTGTCTCGCTACACATCACAGATTCTTTTTTTTTTTTTTTTTTTTTTTTTTTTGGGAGTGGAGGTCAGCTCAGCCCGCCCTTGGGGGAAGGGCTGGCATGGCATGTGGTGCTAAGGATCGAACCGTGGTCCCTGAGAGGTGCTTTAGACCGCTGAGCTATCTTGCCAGCCCCACTTCTATGTTTTATCTCACTGCACAACTCTGGTGAATGATGTTGCTTAACCTTCTTAGATATAATTTTGTTAAAGGAAACAGCATTACTATTAATGTTTTAAACCTTGAGATCAGCCAGAAAACAAATACGTATGTATATTATATAATATAATATGCACTATGGTTTATTATACAGTACTCCCTATTTCATAGTTCAACTTTTGCAGATTCACTTTTTCTCAGGTTTAAAAAATATTAAACTATATTGTTTATCGTGGATTTTTTGCTGTATCATGGCATTTTCAGTACTGTACAGTATACATATGTTAAAATTATGTAGGTTTATGAGTTTAGAAAATGGTTAAGAACATTAGAAGTGTTTTTAAAAGTGTGGGGAAAAAATGTGGCAAAGGTTTATAAGAATGTGCAAAGGGTTTATAAAGCCTTAAAATATATATAAATACTGAAATAAATATAACATAGCTACTTTGCTGATTTTCACTTGTCATGGGAGTGTTTGGAAAGTATCCTCCATGAAAAGTGAAAGACCACTGTATATATAAAATATAATATGTAATATTATATGTATTGTATAATGAAAATATAACATGAGAAGATCCTGTTTTCATACTTCATGTAACATATATTTTAGGAGATGTAAGCAGAAAATATTAATTAGTAGAACAAATAGATAAAATATATAGGGCTGAAGAGATGACTCAGTAGAATAAGCGCTTGCCTGGCAAGCGCAAGGTCTTGAGCTCAATCCTTGGTATCACAAAAAATAAGATAATATATACAATAAGTTAGGCTTAAGAAGTACTAGGTAGAAATAAGGAATGGAAAAGGAAGTAGTTGAAGTTTTGATCAAGCAGTCAAGAAAGCTCAGAACAGTAGGTGACACTTGAGCAAAAATCTGAAGGTGGTGACCCAGGTAGATACCATGGAGAAGAGCAACCCAAAGAGAGGGATCAATAAGTGCAAATGTCCTTAGGAAAAATCTACGATGTGGTGGAAAAGAAGTGAAGAAGGTAGGACCAGTCAGAAAAGAGGGCAGCAAAGAAAAAGAACAGTTTAAAAAAGAGAAAGAAAGAAGACTTGTTCATATGGGAGGGAGGAATTGATTGCAGTGCCCTCGTTAAATGAAAAATAGGACATTGGCTCTAGTGTACAAAGAGAGCATCTCAGCTGGGAGAATGGACACTGTATCCGTAATAAGAGAAAGAAGCTTAATGTGACTGGTATCTGGATCTAGTTATCTAATGATATGACTGTCTGAAAATTTTCTTCAGAGTGTCTCTATTTTTAAATGAAATAGCAAGCAAGGCAATTTTCTGAGTGTGAGCATGGTCAAAAAGACACTAGAGGGCTGACCATTTAGCTCAGCAGATTAAAGGCCTTGTTTAGACAGATGCAGGGACCAGGGTTCGATCCCTAGCATGCCATGCCAGCCCCACCCCTGGGGCACACTGAGACTGCAACTGAGAGTAGGTGTGGTGATGCACCTCTGCAATCCCAGTGCTTGGGAGGATCACGATGAGTCCAATGTGGATAGTGAGACCCTGTAGACCCTTTACTAAATACACAACAACAAAAAGATGCTAGAGCTGAAGGAAATGGAAAAAGCTATGTAATAGCTAGCTAGGGCAATGAGGGAATGAACTGACAAAACATGGATTATGATTGGAAGTGGGAGGAAGGGCCCATTCGACACTTTTTGCCATAATTACACAAGGAGAAAATTCTCCGCGATTTTTTTTTTCTATATATGTGTTTCCTGCAGGTTTCAAGCTTCATACAATTAATATAAGGTTTTCACCATTTCTGGGAGCAGAAAACTACACACTCACCACTAGTCCTACTAGCTGTGTATTTCCAATGCTGAGTAATCTCCAAAAGTGTCCTCATGAAGGACGGGCTCTCTGTGGGCCACTCATCTTCTTTCCCAAAAGGGAGCTCCATATCCTGACAGGCCACGTCGCTTATTGCTTAGAGAAGTGCAGGAAAACCGGAGGGTACTTAATTCCCTAACCTCCGTGATTCCATGAGAAAACCTTGCTGAATCATGCTAGGCCTAGTTCCTCAGCTCTTGCTCACTGGTCCTCCATTGGAAAATCAATGAAGGATGGATCAACAGGGTACCTTTGCCATGGCCTCCTTTTCTCTTCTCTTTTGGGATCTGCTTACTTCTAATGGATGGTGCCTTCTGGTTTGTTTACTCCACTTTTTCAAAGGCATATATATGTATGTTCCAGTGGAGTAGACTCAAAGACTTTTTGGAGAATAGTTTTGATCAAGGTGCAGGTGGTTGGAGACGTAATATTGGATAAGATCTCAAATCTAAGTTCTGTTCTCCCAGTAGGGTTATGAGTATCAAAGCATATTGCTTTAATTTCCATTTGGTAGAGCCCTGGTTCAACCTCTCCTTTGGTTCTAACCTCAAATAGGAAGCATAGAAATATTTAATTCCCTCGGTCTCCAATATAAGTGTACTTACCTTGCTGAAAAGAAAACTTATCATTTAAAATGAAGGCTAGTTGGGACCATATAATGCGAAACTGTGTAGCTAAATGACAAAGTGAAAACTACAAATATACTTGAAAAGAAACACAGTGGGTGTTCATTAACTGTACACTTGATGTGTTTTGTACAGAAGTAAAGAAATAAGTCCATACAGACCATGGATTTAGTACAGGCCTCAATTTGACTAGGAACTAATATATCTGTGCAACTTTTTTACTTCATTGCTAAAAATTTGATTCCAAATAAAAAATGTAAAGGATTTTTCTAGAACCCCATTTTATAAAGAAATATGTAGACTAATAACTAGAGACATCCTCACTAAGAGCCCTAGTAATAATAGTGGTTGTGATGCTAGTGAAAATCCTGCTAAGCCCTAACATGTAACAACTCCTTGTTCTGTGGTATGGACCATTCTAAGTGTCTCTTTTGCACTATGTGTCTAATCTGCACAACCTATTAGACAAGGAGTATTCAAATAGATTAATTGAACTTGACTAAGATCACACAGTAACACAGCTGGGCAAGACTTGTTATATAGGGACTCAGGTCCCAAAGCCTCCTTTTTTAGTGATTAAATAATAATGTTCAATGGTCAGTAATTGAGCATGCAATATATCCTTCCTAGTTACAGTAAGGGCGCTAAAGTATATATGAAGGAGACTCACTGAAATCTATGGATACAGTCTGATTTTTATGGAATTCATACTCTGCTCTAAGCAATAGGAATACATATTCCACAGAGAATGAGCCAATGTATGTGTAGGGGTTTATATTCAGTATGTGTTTTGAGATTGCTTTAGCCCAGAAAGAGAAATTTTTGACATGGTTTTAAGGAGGTAATGTTCTCTTACCTTAGATGACATGTGAATCCTAATCTTTGTAATTTATGAAACTGTAGCAATTGAGAGGGCAACTCCTAATCTTATAGCTCTGCTCAGCTGAATGGGGGTATACAACACTGTTCCTAGAAAAGTATATTGAGAGAGAAATCTTGCCAGTGCTGCTAGGCCCATGGCTTGAGGCTTCCAGAAGATGTGCTCTACCATGCACTCTCAACTGTGAATGGAAAGTGCCTCCCTGGATATCCACTACTCACACTGGGAGGTGAGCCAGCCATGCACATTTTAAGCCCTTCACTGAATACAATTTTTGTCTGCAAAAGAAAAGGAGAAAGAAAGAAAGGAGAAGAAGAGAAAATCAGTCATTTCTGACTACTGGTGCTGTGCTAAATGCTTTCTTTTATGCTCTCTCATTGAGTTATATAGGCTTTATGTCCAATGCAAAACTAAGGAAATGGATCAAGGAGATAGGTTGGCTGCATAAATGCCTATCTGGCAAGGGCAAGGTCCTGAGTTTGATCCTCCGTAACAAAAAAAAAAAAAAAAAGAAAAAGAAAAAGTGATGCTGAAAAATATTAGCTGATTCTGTCAGGGTCTCTCAGACACCAAGTCACAGAGCTATGAATGAACTCTGTCGCAGAGCTTGCATGTCCTCAATACCTTTAAGATGACTAAGTCCTCAATATATTCAATCTCATTATTTTCAAAGTGCAGACATCGAGACCCAGAGAGTGACTCACCTTGCCCAAGGTTGCTGGATTCACTCACTCTAGGAAACAAAGGTCCCCTTGCCAGTTTCAGAAGGGTCTTGCACAGTAAGAGATTTTATTATGCCCTTCAGTGGATTCACATTAGCCTCCCTGGGCACCGAGACATGGTAGAAACAACATGACATGTCTGGGTGCCCTTTGGAAATAGTTTTCTGCAGCATTGTGGGGAATATTTTCCTTGTGTGACTCACAGGGCAGTACTTTTTTCCTCATCTTTTGAAAAGAAAAAGACACAGTGCTAGTCATAGCAAATTTTAACTACAGAGTCCTATTTAAACTGAGTTCCAAACTTCAGGCAGCTCTAAAAGACTAGGACATGAAAGTCAAAGCTCATCTCTACTCCCAAATGGGGAGAGACAGTTCATAAAATTGAAGAGTGCTCCTTTCTTGATCCTCACCCCACTCCAAAGCAAGATGCTTCTTGAAAACCACTGGCATGGACCTTACTGACCATTACTTAGGACTTGTGGGAGCTAGGAAAATGATTTTGTACATCTAAACCATAAAGTCTTTTTTTTTTTTTTTGCAGTAGTGCAGATCAAACTCAGGACCTTGTCCTTGGTAGGCAGGGCTTATGCCACCCTAAACAATAAGATCCTTCGTGTCCTGGTGACAACCACACTTCATTCAAGTACTTTTCAATATCCATGGCCCTGTATATAAACCTCAAGATTCAATAGTTATTTGTAGAGCAAGTAGATACAACAGTTCTGAGTATACTTGATGTTACACAGAAATATTGACTTTGCTTTGTTCTTATGAGCAGAATACATTTAATGAGGGAAACAAAGCTCTTGTCCAAGAGAGGGACAGGAGGGGGGCCTGAGCAGATAGTTCCTGGGAAGTGAAATATTGACTTTGGAGTCATTCTGCAGCCTAAAATATGCTTATCAAGTGCCACTTAGTTGCAGGATCTAGGGTGGTAGGCTCAAATTCCATCACAGTGAATATTCTAGATGGGTTTCTAGCCTCCTTAATCTTTCACATAACACACCACCAGTACCACTCTGAAGATGTGTCCTTGCTTGAGAGGATGATGGAATTGAACTGAGTGGAGCCCATAACACAGAGAAAACAATTGTTGTAATGAACACATGAGATCACTCAGCCTGGAATGGTTGTGTGCAGCGCAGATCCAAGGACCAGCTCAGAAAGATCTTAGAAGAAATAGCTGCGAGAGGCCATGTTGGCAAAATAAGAGGAAGGCTCTATGGAGAGAGTCATTAAGAGAGGCAGACGAAGAAGAAGCCTTAGGAGGACAGAGCTGTAAAACTGATTTTAGCTGCCTGGCTAATAAGCAATTTGGCCTGAAACTCAGGGGTATGACTAGGGATGGCCTAAAAAAGAAAAGATGAGGCATTTTTCAATGAAAGACAATGCAGCAGCCTGCAAGTATCAGTGGCCTTGCTATCCTGATGCCTGCCATATTGGACATGGTTTAAGTTGCCATGAGCCTGATTTTGAGCCTCAAACTGTCACCATTGGAGGGATCATTGTAATTTCATGGAACAGTGCTTTGGAAACTCATGCTCCTTTTTTTTTCTTAAAAATTAACTCTTCACATCATCCTGAGATGAAAAAAAGACGAATCAACCTCACTACAAATTATAAATAAAAATTTAAAAAATCAAAAATAATGCCATGTGATATAAAAGAAGGCAAAGCAGGAAAGACATTTAGCATAAAGCTATATTTATTTCAGTATGTAAAGGTATGGCAAAACTACACATGAAGACCAGCATGCCATAAGAAATTACCAAAATTGCTTCTAGAGGGCAGTACTACTCTTCTTAAGAACCACAGCTCGAGAAGAACTTAATTACTACTTTGACTTATTGGATCTCAAAGAAAAGGAGAATCAAGGCACATGGCCTTTCCTGCATGGACCATCGCAGCCCTCCATGGTGTGCACTGAAGGGCAATCAGAAATGCTCTGGAACACTCATCTTAGTGATTGGAAGGTCAGGCTTTGGGGCAGTTTCTCTACCATATGACCCGGTGATGAAAAACAAAGGTCTTAGGGTACAATCAATACTTTTGTGACTGTCATTTTGTTTTATTTTGTCTTTCAAGACAGGTTCAGGCCAGAGAGATACCTCAGCAGAATAAGCTCTTGCCTGACAAGTAGAAGGACCTGAATTCAATCCCCAGTTCTGCCAAAAAAAAAAAAGACAGGTTCATACTATGTATAAGGTTCAACCTGGCCTTGAACTCTATGTAACCCAGGCTGGCCTTGGACCCATGTTGATTGTCCTACCTCAGCCTTTCAAGCACTGGGATTACAGGTGTGCACCAGCATGTCTTGTGGGCTTGGGGCTTAAAACACTGAAATTTTCTCTATGCCACTCAGCAGTTGTTTGATCATGTGACTGAAGATAAGGCTGCAGTAACTCTGTAGGATTAGGGTAATGTATGGAAGAGGCCTGATGCTTATTAAAGCCTGATAAATGGTAGTTACCTCTATTAGTATTTCTGGCCCACAGCCAACTCTTAATTCAGCTGTCACCACTCCACTGATGCTTTTGTTCTTTCTTTCTGGCTATTGAATAAATTCTGAAGGGTGAGACTGGAAGGCATATGATGCTCCCCTTCGAGTGCACTCCTCAGTGCCTCAAAACCAGTAATGGCAAAGAGATGAAGGCCCTCAGTTGTCGACTACATTCAATTGAGTTCCTGCTAAACCCTGATGTTGAAATAGCCTTTGTCTTTCCTTCTTTACTTACATTTTTAACGTCCTATGCTGAGAATTTACCAGAGGAGGCCCATGTTTCCTTATGCAAATAAAATCCTTCGTGGCTTATCTTTCTTATTGCTAAGTTCCCAAAATAGGAAATTGGGTTTGGCCCCCATTGTGACCCTTGTCTCAGTAATTTGAAGAAGCTCTGTGGTTCCTTGCAACAATAATGAGTCTCTGCTTTGGGGCTTAGCCAGCCCGCACGCCTGCCAGGCACACACTCAGCTGTCTGGATTCTCGAAACAATAGCGCTAGGGGCACACTTAGCTATAGAGTACACAGGGTCCCTGGGCCTTGGTAAACAGCTGACTCCACTTGGAGCATGGCTCTTACCCGGCTGCTGAGACACCTGAACACACATTCATTTCTCTTCCAACCTTTTGTGCCCAAGAGAAAGCACATTTCCTCAACAATTAATGTAAACACAGGGTCCGGGAAAGTGATAATAAGGAGATGCAATGAGGTGGAGGACTATGTCTCATCCTCTCCATGATCTGCTGAGGTTAGATCCCTGAGTAAATATCATATCTATCCACATGATACCCCCTACGGGCCAAAGAGATTAAAAACACTTTTTTTTTTCATCATGATTTCTCAAGTTTCTTTCTCACAACTCTAAGAATATCACACTACTAGTAGCCCTTAAGGTATCTGCCAGCTTCCTGCTGGGGTCTGCTTTGTGATGTTTCAATTTCAATCACAGCACAACATGGGGGGGAGTGCAAAAGTACACATGGGTGCACCCACACTAATGCACACAACCCCTGTGCAGAAGCATAGTTATCATGCAACTTTTCTAAACCCTTAGGAACCCTCAGACAAAGGAAACTTGAAGAAAAGTCTTGAAAAATCAAGACTTTTTTAACATTAGAAAATTGCAGTTAGAACTTCATGAGCTTGCAACAATACATATATTTGCACCAAGCATTTTTGAATATAATGTACTGATATATAACTCTCCTGTAAATTGATCCCAAATCTTAGAACTTCTCACTGAGTGGGGAAATGTTTAAAAACAGAGAATTAGTGGCCAGAAAGATAGCTTAGTGGTCTAAGTGCCTGCCTGGCAAGCATAAGGACCCAGGTTCAATCCTTGTCACCACATGCCATACCAGCCTTGAGAGCCATGTCAGCCACTGGAACCAGTGTAGTGGCACACACGTGTAATCTCAGCTTTGGAGAGGCTGAGACAGGAGGATCACTATGAGTCTGAGCTACTCGCAAGACCTTGTGCCAAATAAGGAATTAATTGATACTGAAAAATCCCCAGGCAATTAAATTTAATATCAATTACCATTGAGAGATTAGGGGAGTGCAGTGAAGTGAGGACCCCAGGAGGTTTTTCAAAGTCAGGATAACAACTGGAATATTGAAGAAGATGTTGATACAATGGCAAGAAGTGGAAAAACCAGCTCCTTTAAATCTACCCAAGTCACAGAACAGTGCATGTAACTTTGGACTTCACATTCCAGTCTCTAATCAGATTGTTTTCCATGCTGTTTTCAACACTCCCTGAAGTCACTGTACTGGTTCTTGGCCCTCCCTGCAGCATCTAATTGCTCAGGACTTCCTATTTCCTTTGAATCATGACCACATGATTTGGTCACAACAGTCCTTCTTCCCAGGTCTCATTCTGTGGTCAACTAATGTAATGGCGCTCTCCTTGCCATCTTGTACTCTCTTCTGTTTATGAATTTCAGCTAATCCCATTCTAATGATTTGAATGCTTGGCTTTGAGAAGCAGCAATTTAGCCTGAGGGTGAAGAGATCAGGCTTTGTAGTCCAGCATTATTGGACTAGAAAGACTTTTGCTAGCTGTATGACCTGTGGCAAGTTACTTACCTGCTGCAAACCTTGGTTTCCTTTTCAAAAACTAGAGATCATGGTATCACTGAGATTAGAAGATTGTTGGAAGGTTACTGGTTCTACTCATATGAGGTGCATCGACAAGCACAGGCATTTGGTAAATACTGGCTACCACCACTACCAGCAGCAGCAACTCTGATTCCAACATGATTAAACTGCCTGGATGACCTTCACACAGATGAAAATCTCTGCTTAACTCTGGAACATTCCATTTCTATTTCACTTCATATTCTGTGTCTCAAGTCTTCCCTGATTATATTTAATTCCCAAAACTTCCTGGCATTAACACATCTACCCAATGGCTGCACAGAGCTGTGAAAAGCAATGTCAAGGTACTCTGTACCTTGGAACAGAGTCATGAATGGTAGGCACAGCCTCTCAGTAAGACCCTAAGCAGTGGAAGACTGCCTTCAGGGGTGGGGAGCTACTAAGGAAGAGATACTCAATGCTGGATGGAAGAACCATGGAAATACATGCCACATCTATATAATAGAAAATTATTGATTTAAACCTCCAAGAGGCAAATCACAATGCTCACCAACTTTTCACTTCTTCCTGCCATCTCCCACCCACATGGAAGAAGAGCATAGTAATAGAGTTTTTTCCAGGACACTGGAGTGGTTCAGTATGCTAGGAGCTCACCACTCCCTCTCCCGTGATCTTGTGTCTCTGTGAATAGTCTTTTGCTTTCATGAGGTTGGACAAGTATCAGCTCTGTTTCTGTTTGCCTCTTTCTTCTCATTCTCTTTCCTTTGGCTTGACACTTTCTATGAGGTAAGAAAGGAAGTAAAGTAGGGATGTAGAAAGACTGGGTCTAAAAAAAGAAAGACTGGATCTAGTGACTCTAGTATACAAGAAAAGTCCTTGTTTTGATTCTCTGAAGCTGTCTTTTTCTTTCTGTTCCTAATACCATCATCATTTCTAGACCTTACTACTCTGTTAGCAAGGAAAATGTGCCAGTGGCAAGCAGATTAAAAAACTGAGGCAAGACTTAGAGAGCCAGACTGAGAGTCAGATGTCAGCAAAAACTTATCCCAGGAGCACTTCATCTCATGGAACAAAAGCTCCTTTGAGCTTCTGTTGATATAGCAGGCGTTGCTAGAGCTCCACTCATCTCTTTGGTTTTCTCATATTTTTAGGCCATCTGCATTACTGCTGTGGGGCACTTTTCCTAGAATTGCAAAACTGTGAACCATTGACATGTACTGCAATCTGCAAATACCAGTGAATTAGCACTCAAACCAGGAGCTGTGAGGTGTGGCTCCTGAATTCGTATATAGATGAGTATGTTGCACCATTTCCCAAAGTTTCTAGTATGATCCTCAGTCTCTTAGTGGAGTAGCTGGCTTTATATCAGCCCAATATTATTTTGACTGGCAGTCTTCACTTCCTTTATGACCACTTTACTCTCTTAGAAGTATTACCTGCAGTTTCCTGACAGAACAGTTTCATCTGAATCCTTAAAGGTTCCTTCCTGAAGAACCCAAGCTATGACACCGTGATTATCTTGCAGTTCGTTGATGAAGCGCCCTGAGTACAGGATCATTTCCAAAGTGTTTTTGTCATTCTAACGTACAATAATCTGTATAATGAAACATTGGTTCTTAAATCATAATTTACTGTAGACTTAGATCAGTGGGATTCAAAGAGAGTAACAGATTGAAGAGCTACATTGCAGACAGATTTGTGTTAGTTGTATATACTTCAATATTTTTTTCTACTTAGAATATGCATCTTTTAAATGTAGAAGAAACAAGGGGTGGTGGCACACCCCTGTAATCCCAGTTTAGGAGGCCGAGGCAAGAGTATCATTGAAAGTTTGAGACCAACCTGGGCTATAGAGTGAGCTCAAGGTCAGCTTGAACTGTATAGGAAAACCTTATCTCAAAAAAATAGATGAATAAATAAATCTAACAGAAAATGTCTATTTTATATGAAGTAATAATGTTATAATCAAGGGACATTTTCACAAATGAATGAATTAGAGGGGTTAGGGTTACTACTCCTATTCTTTGAAAAATGTAAACTTTCACTCCCTAACCCAAATGAGTAGTCAAATGCTTGCCAACATTTGTTTGAAAAAGTTATTTGGAAATAGTTTAGGTTAAAGATTTGTGGAATGCATTAAACATATTTTTTTTAATTAAGGAGAAGCTTTTTGAAACAAGCTGAACAAATTTCATTAGAAATTAAGAACAAAGATTTCCGAAACAAGCAGAACATGCTCAGAATGTATAAGCAGTGTACTATCTGCTTTAACAAATGATGAATGAGAAAATGAATAATCAGGATAAAACTGTCCTTCTGAGGACTTCAGTATAGAAAACTTGCTAGATACTTATATGCACTTTGTGATTTCATTCACACATTATTGCTGAAAAGATTGCTTTTTATTCTCATTTTACACATGAGAAAACTACAGCAAACATAGGATTCAGATCTTCCTTGGTTACCCAGTCACTAATATAGGATTTGAAATCATGTCTTCCTCACTCTGAGGTTTCTATGTTTTCTAAATTCTTATGCCCTTTTATTGATGCACTGTGTAATTCTTTTTATTTGGGATTATTATTTTTAATAAAGTTGAATTTTTAAGTGCAAGATTAAATATGATTCAATGTTACAATAACTATGTAAATAATTTAGCCCTGAGGAGAAAACCTTCACAGGTCATAGATCTACTCTGGAATTAAAATGTAATACAATTAATTAAAATAATGAAATACAGTTGTTTTATTCATCATGGGTCAACAATGCATCATCTGACAAATCAAGTCTATGGATCCCATTAAACTTGCTTTTTTGACCAAATCAGATCTAGCATGATTTGTACTCTTAATACAGCACGTGAGTTTCCACTAGTGACTTTCCTGATTCAAAATGTCTTTTGAGTAGTAGTCTCTCAAAAGAATTCAAATAAATTATTGGACCTAAATCCCAAATTCTTTTCAGTCTGATTTCCATGTCCAAGACTCTCTGTCAAGCTGATGGGGCGATCAGCACAATCACCAAGATCTGAGGTCATTGTTTTTCCCTTCCTTAGCCAGTGATAGGAAGCTCTTTTCTTGAATCCTCCTCCACTTTCCAAGCCTGGAGTAATTCTTTAGGTGTTCTGCTCCTGTGTCTGGTAGCTTGCTTCCTACAGGTTTCAGTGCCTTCCTCCATTCTGAGTACTGACAGTAGTTCCTTCTGACCCCTCAGAAGTGTTCCTTGCTTTCCTGCCCTTTGCCTTTGGACCAGTATTGTGCTGGTCTGGAATGTCTCTCCTCCTCCATGTCCGGGCTTCTACCTGATTCTTGTCTCTGATTTCTGAAGCTTCCCTCAAACAAGTGCAAAGGCAGTTTTACCCTGTTTCCTGTCCCCACTCTTCAGATCAAATGGTAATATTTATTTCAGGCTTCTGGGGTCCTCAACTTTGACTTGGCCCAGTATGATGTTGATAAAGGCAGAGAGCCCTGAGAGCTTGCCCTCTGTCAGTGCATGTCAGATGGAGGCCTGGCTCTCAGCATGTGCCTACAGATATTGAACCCATTTGCTCATTTTCCTTTTTGTTTATGTTCTTTAAACACAGCAGCATTCCACCAAATCATTTCAGACAACATGGGAAGAATCCTGTCCTCACTAGTTCATGAGTGATATGGGAAGTCAGACCTGAAAATAGGATTTCAGCCTTTTCTGAGGTTGAGCTGCCTGTTGAAACATGAAACTTCGTGACATACCCCACAGAAACACAGGACCTGGACACAATGTGAGTAATGAAGGACCTGTGCACCTCTGGGAGGATGATTCTATTTGTAAGAGGACTAGACTCAGTCAGAGTCCTGTTGACTTCATCGAGGAAAGCAGTGCTGTGATGTATTGTAATGAGGGTCCTGCTAGATCTGTGACAATTTAGAAAATCCAGTTGGCCTGAACCATGTCAGCTCTCAACATACATGGCAAACAATTTTCACACTTTCTTCTTTGTCTTCAGGAAACTGAGCAAGTTTTATATACACTTGTGGAATACAAAAAGCAAGTGCCTATGTGTTTGCCTGAGGAACATTTGCACCCTCAGTTGATGGAAGATAAGTCTGAGACCCCCCCCCCCTGCTTACCAAAATCACACCTTTAGCTGGAAATTAGAGTTCCAGGTGTTTGGATCCCTAACTCCTCCTGCTAAGAGGCTACCTAGTCGGTCACAGGGGTGCCTTTCCATTATTGTGCACTTGCAGGATTACAAGTCATCACTTGCCTGAATGCTGTTCTGCTGTTCTACCCATCATCCCCTACCTTCCTCACCTACTCTTCAGCCCCTGGAGAACTCATCATAGTCCATATTTTTGCCATTCTTAAGGAAAGTGATTATAGCTCGGAGGCAATGGATGCTTTCAGCCTTATAAAAACACTCCCACAAGTAAAAAGATGGCCTGTTGATTTCATTTGTTTCCAATATGTTGGCATTTTTATTTAATACAGTCGAATGCCATTTGTTAATGTTGCATTACTCTATTGATTCAAAACTCTAGGGGGCCATGTTCCCTAAAATATCCATTCACAAGGTAAAGGCCAACTCAAATTGGATTAATTTACTTAGCAAGGGTGTCAGCTCTGCCCAAACATCAGTGAGATAACCTCTTTCATTTAAAGTACTGTTCTTAAGTTAAGATCCCTTTGAATAATCTGAGATGTGTGAAATAAGGTTAGTCACAGGATTTCCTGCCACCAGGGCTCACAAACAAACTTTCTTCACTTCCTCATTTTAAAGTTCAATTTAGGCTAACTGATCTCTTTGCTTTTGTTTTAGTGGTTAGAGTCTCCACCCTGTTACCAATGGTTAAGTGGGCTGACAGAACATCAAGTTTGCTATCTGTCTCTCTTGCTCTCTCTCTCTCTGACACATTTTGTCTTGTCTCACTTTCTGTTTGCCTGTGTCCCATCTCTGTCTGTCTCTTCTCTCCTGCCCCCACACACCTACTTACATCAAAATGATGGACATTTTATTCACTACAAACTTAGAGAACTTAGTTTGTGCTAGTTTTTTCTCTCTTCTCCTTATATGCACTGTTATCTATCTGTTATTCCACAGAATTTGCCATGCCCCTAACCGGCCTTTCTTTTGATAACCTTCGCCCATCTTCCCAGGAACTTTAACTTTTTAAATTATCATCTTTCACAGTGTTCCAGACTCTGAACTTGACCAAAAATCCAGCAAATTCCACTCTCACTATCATCTTAATACTCTGGTTTCTCTTCAGATTGTATGAATCTTTCACCTTTTTTCTCTATCATCTTACTGTACTCACCTATACCTTCTCATAGGTGAATTTCTTATGTTATTTTCATCTAAGGCCTGGGTTCAGGTAAACTGCAAGAGTCTCTCTCTCTCTTTCTTTCTTTCTTTCTTTCTTTCTTTCTTTCTTTCTTTCTTTCTTTCTTTCTTTCTTTCTTTCTTTCTTTCTTTTGTGGAACTGGGGATTGAACTTAGGCCCTTGTGCTTGCCAGGAAACATTTATTCCACTGAGCCATCTTTCCAGCCCCAACTGCAAGCATCTTGAAGGTGGAGATTAGGTTTTGTACCTGTGTTCATCCATTAACATATTGCCAGGCTCTCATTATTTGTTGAATGATTGAGAACAAAGGAAAATAATTAGATGAACACTTTCACTGGAGGCAAGAATATTTTTAGTTCAATTAGAATGTGCATTTCCAAGAAGGCCACAGAAGATAGAATCTAATAGTGGGAAATGCAATCCCTGAGGAATCATTTCTCCATTATGGTGTATCTCAGGTGTTTGAGATGGTATGCATGATGGGACTGGAAATTTCTTTATCCAGGGTTGTATTTCCCCATTTTTCACCTGGATGTCCAGAATTTCCAGTAGCATTTCATTCTTTTCATTTTCAGTAACAATCAGAAAAATAAGTAATTCAGTTTTCTAACTAAACTTCCTTGCAATACAAATCAATATCAAGCAATGTACTACATAACCAGTTAATATTTTCCCAGGTCCATTTCATGTGACTCACTTTGCAAAAATATGAACCCTGGTTGTATCCTTTTCAGCATGTATCTGCTGGCATTTCCTTTACATCACAGAGATTACAGTGATGAAGATTTTGTTTGGTTTACTTCACTTTTACACTATAACCTGGAATGAAGCTACTCTGTTTGGTTCCCATGCTCTTTTGTTCCTGGAGAAATAAGGTTTTGCTCTGTTCCAAACCTAAGCAGAATGTACTTGACTCGTGTAACCCATTTCTGCCTTTTCAGCCTGCTCAGTCATCACCAATACAGCTGGTTCACAGTACTCTGCTCTGTGAGTTTCCTTTTTAGTTCCTGCCACAATCCATGCCACAGGTCTTGCTTTCTCTGTGAACATTCATATGTAATTTGTCCTTTTCTAATTTATATGGTTCTGTCCAGGAGAACTCACAGCCATGCACCTGGGATTCTCTGCCTTGTATATCACAGTTTTCTTTTCTTAGCTCTCCAACCAATCTCTGTCAGCTCACAATCTCCTATCATAGCTTGTCTTCTCTGCTAGTTTTCTTTAAGTGCTTCAATGAATTCTTTGCAGTCTACCAACTGAAGATATATATCACCTCCTTTCCCTGTTTTTGGTCTGGCTAAGGTAATCCTCTATCACAAACTAAACAATTTAAAAGCCAAGGGCTGATTTTTATGGCTCTTCATGTCCTACATAACTCTGAGCACAAGCTTTTACAGATAGTGCTGTGCAAAGATGTGTTGACTCTGTTTCCTGTCCTCCACATAGGATTTCACCACACATATCTGTGTCTTTTTTTATGGACAAAATCTTTTATTTTCTTCGTACTCTAATGAGGGTAAAGCTGTTTGCAGCGAGTGTATAATAAAGCACTGTGAATGAATGATAATATGGAAGGCAAATTAATGCAGATCCTTCAAAATTGGATTTATTTCACAAATGATTTATTATAAAAATTGGATTCAGATATTACTCATTTTTCTAAGCCAGAAACCTAGGGAGGATTTTCATTCATCTAGCACTCAGTAAGAGCTGTCTGTGTTACCACTCTTAACATTAAATACTCCTCTCATCCCCAGTTTCGGTGCCCATGTATAGAGCACTCTTGCTTTTTCTTGGATAAGCAAATTTTCAGCAACATCAACTCCCTGACTCCCTTGTACTTCATTCCCATCAGCACCACAGTGACAGAGGCGTATGGCCAACACAGATGGATGTGACACCACCTGCTCCAGGCTACTGCATGCTAGTGGGTAAACAGTTGCTACTTCTTGGTTTAGTAGATCTGTTGCCATAAACCTTTATTTAAATCTGGAAAAATTGGTCCTAAATCTCAAGAAAACTGTATGGGGAATGTGGTAGGATGGTAAGAGTGTAAGGAATTTACTGTGATTGGAGAATAATGTACTCCCTATGACTAAATATTCCCTGTGACCCAAATAGCCTCTATCAATAATAGTTCATAATTTCATCAGATTGGCTTTACCATGTACCATGCTTTCAGAATGAAAGCAAATTTATTGAGTATATGGGTAACACATATGTAAAATAATACCACAAATTTGTATAGAATGTGAAACATTTAAGCAAATACCCTTTTGCCTTTACTATATATTAAATGAATCCCATAGCATTCCCACCCTTTTACCTGTACTTAGCATTTATCCATTGGCTAAGAAACTTAAGAACTTAGTGATATACTTTACCAGTCCAATTTATAGCTCATCTTTGGATATAAATAATTCATATGAACAGAAATAATAAATGCATAAAAATGAATTTGTAATCGGGGCAGTTTTATTTTTATAGAATCTGAAACAATTATTCCATATAAAAAATCTTTATAAATAAAAAGTCTGACAATGCCAAAGTTTGAAAAGAAGCAAAATACACAAAGAATAGAAGGAAGACTGGACATTTTCCATACTTCAGGTATAGAATTTTTACTTTAGCAAATAAAAAAAAGGGAAGGAGCAGGCTACATACAGTATTTGTCCTTCTCACTTGCTTGTTTCCCTTAACAGAGTGACTTCAAGGCTTATACTCATTGTAGCAGACGACAGGATTCTCTCCTTCCTAAAGGCTAGATACCATTCCACTGTGCATATTGGCAGTATAGAAACATGCGATTCATTCTGGTATAATGTATTGGTACATGCACATAACATATTGTTTATTTTCATTCCTGATATGCCCCTTCCTTTGTCCTCTAGCCCTCTCCTGATCTGTAAAAGCCTACTTTCTAGTTTACTTTTTTTTTTTTGGAGGAACTGGGGATTGAACGTAGGCCCTTGTGCTTGCTAGGGAAGCACTTATTCTACTGAGCCATCTCCCCAGCCCCTCTAGTTTACTTTCATCCCTCATTCATTTTATGTTTTTGAATTTCTCATAAAAGAAAAAACACAGCCTTATCTTTCTGTATCAGATTTATGTCACTTAACATGATGATCTGCATTTCCATCTGTTTCGTGTGAATGACCTCATTTAGTTGTTTTTTATAGCTAAATAATACTCCATTGTGTATCTATACCACATTTTTTGCATCCACTCATCTGTTCATGGACATCTAGGCTCTTTCTACAGTTCAGGTTTTGTGGATTAGACTGCTATAAACATAGGTATACATGTCTAACTATAATACTCTGTCTTTAATTCATTAGGAAATATATCAGGAAGTGGAATACCTGGATCAAAGGGCATATCTATGTTTACTTTTTGTAAACTCACCATAATGGTTGTATTAGTTTATATTCCATATGGTTTCTTCAATACCAACCTCTCCCACACAGTATATGGTCTCAAGTTGCATGCATTTACCTAAGAAAGTTTCAAGGTTATCCTTCCTTATAGCTGAGTAATACTCCATTATATTAAAAAGCAAAACATTTTATTCCATTCTTAGGTTAATGGGCACCTAGTTTGTTTCTAAGACTTAGCTATTACAAATTGTGCTGTTATAATAAAAGTGGTTGCACATATATTGCTGTGGTGTGATGGTTTCAATCCTTCTGGGAAGACACCCAGAAGGGGAATAACTGGTTTGAATGGGCCCTCTAATCCCAGTTTTCTAAGGAATCTCCACAGTGGTTTCCATAGTGGTTGCACCAGTCTACATTTTCACCAACAGTAGAAAAGGTTCTTTTTTCCACACAGTCCCTCCTGCATTTGTTATTGGTTGACTTTTTTTAATAATAGCCAAAAAATTGTCCCTTGCTAGGGTGAGATGGAATCTCAGTATTATTTCAATTTACCTCTTTCAAATAACCAATGATATTGAACATTCTTCATGTATTTATTTGCCCTTTGCCTTTCTTCATCTGAGAAGAGTGCGTTCATCGCAGATTGCCAGTTTGGGATTGGGTCTTTGAGTTTGAGGGCTCTGATTTTTTCAGTTCTTAATATGTTCTAGACAGAAGTCCCTTGCTTGTGAGACAACTGGTTAAAATTTCTTTCCCATTATGTGAGTTGTCTTTTTAATCTGTTGTAATTTCTTTTGTGGTACAAAAGATATTTAGTAAGATGAAATCCCAGTTTTTGATTCTTTCTTCTACTTCCCTTGCAGTCTTCGTTTTGTTCATGAAGCCTCTGCCTACACCTGTGTCTTCAAGATTTCTGCGTAATTTCATTTCAGTTAATTTAGTGTTTCTATTTTAATATTTAGATCTTTGATCCATTTTTACTTTGGTTTAGTGCATGGTGGTAGATGTTGCTGTAGTTTTGGTCTTCAGCCTGTGGAAAGTCAGTTTTTCCAGCACCATTTATTGAAGAGGCTGTCTTTCATCCAGTGAACATGTTTGTTTACTATGTTGTAGATAACGTGGCTGAGTGCATCTGTAGTTGTGTCTACATCTTCTTTTCTGTTCCACTGATCATCAGGTGTTGCTTTTTCCTGTACCATGCTGATTTCATCACAGTAGCTGTGGTGGAGTGCCAACTGGTGGTCAACTTGTTACTCCAAGTTGAACTGATCTAGTGTAGTGCTGGGTGTAAGAGGCCTACCTGCATAAGTTGCCAGCAGCATAAGTGGCAGAAATATGGATGCTGGTGTCATGTTTTGGGGTCTTTTTCAAGGGGAATAATACAATAGAGTACACATTTTATATTGAACCACTCAAATAATCATATACAAAGAGTACAGAAATCTTTTTATACACTAAAGGACAAAGATCCAGCTCAGAGCCTGGATCCTCCAATAGTTTCCTGCATGAGTCCAGATGAAGACCTAGAGCTCATAACAGTGCCTCCCACATGTTCAGCTTGAGGCTTAGAGCCCACAACAGCATTTCATATAGGACTGTTTCATGGATATGCACTGGGAAGGCCCAAAGATCAGTGGTGGAAGCTTAAGAGTTTGTGCCAGTGGGATAAAGGATCTGTGCTAGCAGGATGAGGGATCTGAACTAGAGCCAGAAAGCAGTGCTCAAAATGAGAACTGGAGCTCCCCACAAAATACCACAGCCATCCTCAGCAACACTGAGGTCCCAAGTTCCTCCGATGATGAGGAAAGCTGAGCTCCCATAAGGAAAGCCAACTCGACAAGCTTCTCCAGGAGGCTGAGCAGTGCACCGTCTTCCCCTCCGGAGTCAAGATGCTCCAGATGAGGACCAGTGCTCTCTTAAAGTGAACTGCAGCCAATCTCAGCAATGAGTGGGTTCCGAGCTCCTCCTCTGATGAGAACAACCAAGTTCACTACAAAAATCCTCTGGCAGAATAGCCCGAGAGAACCAGCAGCTGCCAACTGTTACAACAGCTTTTCCAAACACCTTCCCTAACAGCCTCCCAACAGGTTCTCCAGTTCCGCCTCTTATGATGCTGGCAACAGTCTTCAGGTCAGCCTTTTGCACCCAGCACCATGCTAGTTCAATTCAGCTGGGTGTAATAAGTTGCCCAACAGTTAGCTAGCCACTAAAGCTGCATTCTTTTGTCTTTAGTGTGTGGACACATTTACTGCATTTTCTATGTGTATGATTTTTGGATGACCATTAGAAAATAATTTTATAAACTATGTGTCCTGTATTGTATTGTTCTTGTTACAATACCCAAAACCATGATACCAGCTTTATAGTATAAGTTAAGATCTGGGATTGTGATGCCCCCTGACTGCCTTCATTATTCAGATCTGACTTTGTTATTCTGTTTTTTTCTGGTTCCAAATGAATTTTTGGGATATTGTCTCTAGTTCTGTGAGATGTGTTACTCATATTTTGATTGAGATTGCATTAAATTGGTATAGCAGTTTGGGGGTATGGTAATACCCCCAAAGGGACACATTTCCTTTCTCTGACATACTTTAGATCTCCTTTTTGAGTGTACTCTCATTTTCACTGAATAGATCTTTTACATCCTTTTTTAGATTGATGCCTAAATATTTCATTATTTTTGGATGTTATCATAAATGGTGTGCTTTCCATAATTTCTCTCTGAGTTTTGTGCCTGTGTACAAAAATGCTATTGACTTTTGAGGGTTGACTTTGTAACCTGCTACACTACTGAATTTGGATATTACACCTACAAGTTCATCAGTGATCTTTTGGGAGTCTTCTTTTTTTTTTTTTTTTTTTTGTCTTTTTGAGACAGGGTCTCACTATACAGTTCAGGCTGGCCTTAAGCTCTCTTTGTAGCTCAGGCTGGTCTCGAACTCACAACAATCCTCCTGCCTCAGCCTCCCGAGTGCTGGGATTATAGGCATGCGCCACCACGCCCGGCTTTTTGGGAGTCTTCTATGTAGAATATCGTGTCATCTAAAAATAATGATAATTTAACTTCTTTTCCTATCTTTATTCCTTATAATTTTTTCTCTCATATAATTTATGTGGCTAATGTTTCCAGAGCTATACTGCACAGGAGTGGTTATAATGGATATCCTTGTCTTGCTTCCTGATTTTAGAATGAAAGTTTTTAGGTTGTGACCATTTAATATGATATTAGCTGTTAATTTATCATTGATGGCTTTTGTAAAACTTAGGTAGAGACCATCGTTCAATTTTCTATAGAGCTTCTATCATGAATGGGCGTTGGGCTTTGTCAAATTCTTTTACTGAATCTATTGAGATGATCATGTGATTTTTGCCTTTAGTTCTCTTAATATTATCATATTTATAAATTTGGATATGTTGAAATATCCCTCCATCCCTGTGATGAATCTTCCTTTGTCATGATGTATAACCTTCTTGATGTTTTGTTGTACTCTATTTGCCAGTATCTTATTAAGGATTTTTGAATCCATGTTCATTAGAGAGACTGGCCTGTAGTTTTCTTTCTTGGTTGGAGCACTGACTGGTTTTTGTGTTCTTGACAATGGTCCTTCTGCCTAGGGTAAAATGGAATCGCAGTGTAGCTTTGATTTACATTTCTCTAATGATTATTAGATGCTGGGTGTTTTTTGTGTACTTATTGGCCATTTCTATTCACTTACTTGAAAAATGCCTATTCAATTCATTTTTCCATTTGTTAATTGGGTTAGTCAGAAAAATAGCAGAAAAAGATTTGTTCCCATTCTATAGGTTGCCTTTTCACTCTGCTGCTTGTTTTTGTTGTGGTCCCATTTGTTGATTCTGAATGTCATTTCCTGTGCTACTGGGGTCCAATTGAGGAAAGCTTTGCATGTGCTTATGTGTAACATGTTTCCTTTATCCATACATCTGTTCATGAGTGTTTAGCTTGATTGCATATCTTGACTATTGTGAATAGTATTGTAATGAACATTAAAGTGCAGATGTAACCTGATTTCATTTTTTAAATACCTAGATTAGAATTACTGGACCATAGAGTTGTTCTGTTTTTTGTATTTATGTGTATTCTGAGATGCTGGGCCTGCACCAAAAAAGCAAATTCTCTATCATCAAACTATATTCCTAGTTATATTTTTTAATTTTGAAAGTACCATTTTTCCACAGTGACTGGGCTTATTTTGCATTGTCATCAACCAGTGTAATTGTTTTATGTCCTCATTAATACTTGATATCTTTTAGTTTTGTTGTGATAGCCATCCTGACAAGAGGGATAGGTGATATGTCTTTATGGTTTCAATTTTCATTTCTCTTTTGACTTAGAATATTTCACATATATGTTTTAAAGATAATTCCAGTTTATTCAAATTTTCCTAGAAAATACTGAAGGTCTCATATTTATAAATGAAAGCAACTATTTGCCTCTCTCTGTCGTATAAGATTGCTGTTCACCATCGCTTCAGCGGAGGAATATAGTTACCATAATAGAAGGTAACTTTCTCACAAGTTGTGCTAGGGCTGGGGTGATAGCTCGGTGGCCTAAGCACTTGACTGGCAAACACAAGTTTCCAAGTTTGATCCCCGGTACCACATACCATGCCAGCCTCCTGCTGAGCTGGCTACTGAAACCTCATGGCACAGTGTAGCAAGACCCAGTACCAAATGAATAAATAAAAGATAAAAAAGAAGGAGCTGGGGAGATGCCTCAGTAGAATAAGCACTTCCCCAGCAAGTGCAATGGTCTGAGTTCAATCCTCAGTTCTGCCAAAAAAAAATTGTGGTATATTACTACTGAGGGTGAGAGGTTGAATCAAGAAAGCTATTACCATATATTCTATTCATGCAAATTGATTGGTTGTGCTAGCCTACGAGATACAGCCAAATGTCCACCTTGTTTTACTCAAACCAACTGGTTAAATGCAAAGCAAGCATATTTGTTCTCTTCAAACAAAGGAATGATGATAAATTCCCTTAATGAAGAAATTCCAACCACATCATATCCCTGCCACATAGAATTCTGCCTCACAGCACTAGGAGGTATCAGTTTATAAGTACTTTCTTTCAGTGAGTCTCCTGAGTGATGGCATTTCCCTCTAAATAACACAGAACACCTTCACTTTTCAAAGGACTCAAGTTTATTAAATCTGATATACAGTGAGTACTCTGGCAGTTTCCAGATGGTAAATATTCAATTGCTGTTAACCCTTCATAAGTAATTATCATGTCTCAAAGAAAGAAGTGCCTCCTGAGTTTCAAATCTTCTCAGCAGCTATAGACTTTCATTTGGTATCAATCTCCCAATCATAAAAGGTTTTATGATGTTTTTTAATAAAATGAATTGCATAAATCTTGTTGTTCAGTAAGACTCGCAGCTAATGCCTCACTACATTTTGTTCTCAGTACATTTTATAAACTTGAGCACATAGTACATAATTAATTATTGCTTATGAGTTTGATATTATTAACATTTTAACTCCCTATCTGCTATGTTGAAAACATGATGTTAGGCAAAAATACTGAGCATATGTTTCATTACAGATGTCTTTATTCTTATCTCAAAGACTAGTTCAGTTATGACAAACCTTCTAGAACTTTCACTGATAGTAACATCCCACTGAAAGATGTATGTCCTAGGTTCACCTGTGGTTTAGTAGGTCAAATGAGCATGTGAATTGAGAATGATAGATAAACCTGTTAAGTACCATAGCAGATATTTGCATGAAGGTGAGCAGAGGCACTATGTCAGGTGAAAACCTCACTGAAGATATTCAGTATAGGTTCTTTCTACATAGTTAGATGGACAACTGGAGGAATAAGATTTTCCTTCCGAAATAAAGGCAAACACATCATGAAATTTTCAGGGAGAATAGTGGCTGCTCTTGTAAGTGCAGAGCAGAGTGTAGATGAAGAAGGGGAAGGGCATGTAGTAGGGTCATCCTAAGGACTTGGAACCTCATTCTGAAGGCCTTAGTAGCCACTGAAACATTTTAAGTACAGGTGTGTCATGTTCAGACATGTGCTTCCAAACAGCTCACTGTAACAGTAGCATGAAGCACAGATTAGAAGATTATAAGTGAGCCAATTAAGAAACTATTACAATAATCTAAGTGGTAAGCAATGATAGCCTTCATCAGAGGCATGGAAAGAAGGGGATGAAGTTCAAAGTAGGTAGATTTGCAAAATATTATGGAAGCTAAATGAATAGCATCTTGTGACTAACAGAAGAAAAAGTCTGAAGGAAAGGTCAGACATGAGAATTTTAGCCTGGGAACTCTACTAGTTAGTAATAACATTAATCAAAACTAGGAGAGATGTAAAGAGTCTAGAATTTTGAATCAAATTGAAAGGTTCACCACTTATGCACTGTGATATTTGGAGTAAGTGTTTTCTACTCTGGAAACTCACTTTTCTCACGGAAGATTTAAAATAGCTACAACATACCTTACAGGTCTTGCAGGAATTTAGTGTGTTTGTATATAAGCATGCATTATATGTTAGAAAGTACTATTATGCTAGTATGCTACTTACTTGAGAACTTGTGTGTGTGTGTGTGTGTGTGTGTGTGTGTGTGCATGAGCACTGTAGTTAGAATATAGAGAGAGTATTTAACTTATTCCACCATTGTACTGTATCCCCAGCCCCTGAAACTCATGTTGTTGAATCTAGAAGTTCAAAATCATGACTTTCTTCCCTAGAAATAGTTATTTGAACTATTTCTCATAACATAAGAAAATGTCACTTGAGCAGGGTAGGGAAGTAGAAAAGATTGCTCAAATCATGACAAGTCAAGATGTCAAGTCAATCACCCACACTCCAGCCCTCTCCACTATGCTGCCAAGCAGGAAATGACTGTGAGGGGCTATTGTGCAGGTGACAGTGAGCAGCCATACTTTTGACATTCCATCAAACCTGGTGTCTTGGCCTGCTTTTAGTCACGTAGGTAAGCACTCATTGTTTATATCCTAAAAAAGCAGTCGTTATAACTCAGTGACTTAAGATTTGTTTATACTTCCTAATCAGCAGACTCTCAACAAGAAAAATGTCCTCTGGTCCAAGATGGACACAAACACAAGTATTATTTTCTCTGAACAGTCAGTTAAAATTGTACACAAATAAACATGACCTTTGAATTGGTTGCCAGTTATGTCCTCCCTCCAAACGCCCATCCCGAAAAGTAGTGTGCCATATTCTTTGCTTCTGAATTGGTTTTGTAAAGGAAAGTACATCTTACAGGTTGAAAAATCTTCACACACAGTTCTTAGGGAAGTAAGAAGGTGTTCTTCTGCTTCCAAATTTGTAGTTTAATACTGTTCTTGGGGAATATGCACCCTTGCTTCCACTATGTTCCCTTCAAAACACATCAGCCAAAGGTTATCCTTAAAGCACTTTTCTATTAAGTTACTGCACGCTCAAGTGCTAATTACTGACAAAGATTTGTTACTCTTTCTGGAGATATTTGTGCACTAGCCATCAATTCTCCCCCTGAACTAGAATAAGTAAAAGGGAATTTGAAAGTTCTAGGTCAAGGTCTTTTCCGTGCTACCATGCATGCCATTTATGATGTCATTAGTATGAAGTTTGAGCTTAATGTTTATCACATTTTTATGAATGAAAAAGGCAGTATAATATGGATAATATTGTATCATTTATTTCAGGGAGAATATAGAAATTAGTAACTAGAACTACTTGGGGTTTATTTGAAGCTACATTAATAATTGTTACCTAAGTCTTCAGTAGAGATGAAATCAGCATTATGAAATTAGAAAACTGCTATTCGAATCAGGTGTTTATAATCCCTTTAAGGTCCTCACAGTATCATTTTGGAGAAACATTTTATCACTTTGTCTAAATGATTATTATTAAATCTTTCTATGACTGCTTACATAAAAACCTACATAACATTGTGGAACCATCAATCTGTTTATATTTTTGGGTAATATGAATGAAATCATGGCAAATATTTGTATTCTTTCGTCCCCTTTCTATTGGGAGCAACAATTGGAATGTAGCTTGCTGAGGTTAGGGTTACAGATTATGTCCATGAAATTCAATGAGGCTAACTTAAACAAAGGGAAATTAAACCACCAACTTTGACCTCGGTAATTACGTGGTGTAAAAAACTAAAATATCTGAGCATTTGAATAAGACTTAATGAATTCATTCTCTGGAACTGAAAGTTTGATATTTCTTTAGTATTAGCTATTCTGTTCACTTAGCCAGTAAAATTTTAATTTTTAAGTATCTACCTTATGCTATGTACGTACCTGTTACTATAAGTAAAATCACACTTTCCTCAAATGTAGCAATAAAATAAGGCAAAAGACATAGGGTTGCCTTAAAAAATTATATAATAGCTGCAAAAATACTCTGATGTTCAATTCAGATACAATTGGTCAATATGCTTGTCCTAATTAGAAAATTCTATCTTTTTAAAAAATAAATCTTTTAAGAACAATCAGTAGCATACAGGTTGGCGAAAGAGTTAAAAGGGTGATTAATGTGATTAACATGATCAGATCTGTGTTTTAGAAGGTATCTTTTGGTGATAGTGTAGAGAATGTGCTGGAACAGGATGAGGGGCATTAAACAGTAGGCTAAAACACTAGAGAAAAAGACATACCAGTTATTAAAGTGTTGCAAGCAGCTCAGGCAAGGCAGACAGATTCAAATGACATGGAGGACAGAATTAATAAGTCCTGGCCATCAATCAAAGGGTAGACTGCTGGGCACAGGTGGATATGAAGGAAAGGAAGAAAAAGTGAGTCTTCAGATTTATACACTTTACTCTTCCTCACATACTTTAAACTCTGTTGAAACTCAAGTGGTTTTTTTTTTTTTTTTGTATATGGGGAGTAGGTATCCAAATTCTCCTGTTCCATTTGGTTTCTGGCCCTTCAGAGAGCAGTTGTGAGGGGTCACAGTTTTTCCTAGTCTGAGTTGTGCCCCCAGGACTATGTGTACTGAGCAGAGATACCTGTGTGAGAAAGTATTCAGGTTCAGGGAGGAGGCCCGTCTCAATGGTGTACTCTCCCAGGCATGAGAGAAATGTAGCCAAGGAGGCATGCCGGTGACTGCCAGAGAGAGCTGCAAAGCTCTGTCAGGGAAATAATACCAAGTGCCAGGTTCTAGGGTGAAGAAAAGCAGTAAAAGGAAAAATGAGTCACACAGTCAGAAATTAGAACAGATTGAGGAAGAGTTAGGAATTGCAGTAGGAGATAAGCTGGGGTGAATGGTTCAGGACAAGAGCCATGAATTCTGAAAGAATGAGAGAGGCCTGTTTTCATGTAATGTGGACAGGTTGGTACAGGCAAATACCTGATAGCTTAGAGCAGGCCCAGACGCCCTGTATGGAATCCTTAAGCCAAAGAATCTCTACCTTGGGAACTGAAGAAACAATGTTTTTATAATCATACCAGACTTCCATGTTTGTGTTTCAGTTTCCAAAGATTTGTAGTTTAAATATATAATCGCATTAATAAGTAAGACCACAAGTTCTTTCTTTCACCTTCTTGAAATTCAGGTGACAGATGATTGCTAATCCAGAAGTTTAAAACCAAGGCTATCATTCTCCTTGTATTGAAATACTCTTCAAAGACAAATCCTCAAATTTATAAATACAGTCTGCTTCATTAACTGAGTTTAACAGGTAGCAGAGGCTTAGTTACTGACAACTACCAGGTGGTAAATTGGAGCACAGCCGTGGGTTTTCAAATTTGCTGTAACATAATACAGGACGCAGAGCACGCACTCTGTCTCGGGAGAGATGTCTAATTTCATTTAATTTTTTGCTCAGACTCCTGTAATCTGTGCTGTAGCTTGAGGCTGCCCAAGAGGGACACTCTGGCTTTGTGTATGGCAAAGCCTAAAACAAAAGGAGGAAAAATTCACAATAGAGTAAATCCTTTCAGCACCCCTCAATAGATGTCATAGTAGTTGTAAAAGTGATAAAATGTTCTAGCAAGAAAAAGCTTGTGAGGGAAACATTCAGCCTGGGAAGAGATCACTAATCCTAGCTGTCTTTACCTTTGTTGCTTATGTATTTTGACCTTTGTTCTACTCTAGAGCCTGTCCTCAGCCCTCCATTTGGGACAGCCTTTGTCACTACTAGCCCTCATTTCCTGTAGTCCTAAATCCCACAAACCAGGGATGGACAATTTCCTTTGTCTAACCAAAGCAGAGCTGGCATTTTTCAAGTGGATATATACTCAGAAAAGAGAATCCAGTTGCAAGGAAATTCTGATGACCAGAACTGCACAGGACTGAAGTCCTGGGATTCTTCATTCCAAGTCAGTGATTCTCAAAGAGGTCTCCACAGGCAGATCGTTATCATCAGCAACATCAGGGAACTCATTAGAAGTACAGATTCTCAGGTTGCACCCCAGGATGGCTGAATCAGGCATTCTGAGAGGGAGGCCCGGCCCTTTATGTTTTAACAAGCCCTTCTGGATATTCTGATGTGTACTTCAGTTTGAGAACCACTGGCCTAAGGGTAGTGCAGCCTAGTCCTGGGAGCTCTGACTAGTTTCATCTTGCAAGCCTTGCAGTTTTCTTTTTCTTTCTTTCCTCAGATCAACTGTGTTTGGTTCAGTTTTCCTACAGCTTAGTCACAAGTGATTATCTCTACCTTAGGGCCAGTAGACTCCATGTTCTGGCCAAATGAGTGCACCAAATACTAGTACCAATAGTCCTTCCAGTAGATTCCACATTTTTGCCTGTTTCCCTGTGTTCTAAGCACATCTCACTCAGTGTTTCACTGAGTCCTTGGAACAGCTCTTATAAAATAATATTAACCTCATCTTACAAGGGTGATGTGACCTGTCTCAGGAATCCAGATAATAAAGGGACAGAGCCAGCATTCGTACTGAGGTTTCTGTGATTCACACGTATATCCTTGACTTCACACTGTCTCGACAGAGACACAGGGCTCCCATGCCACACACCAGTGCCCAGGGAGATCGTGTTGCCTCATGCCAACTGCAAAACTGGAGGATGCCGAGTCCTCTTACCTTATTCAGGTCAGGCTACCTAGCCTTAGAGAGCTTTTGTGTCCTTATTTGTAAAATAGGGGCAATGAATTCCCCAGAAGGTGCTGCGGAGGATCTAATACATGAACTTATATGAAAGTGTTCTAAACTCTAACAGAAGCACAAGGTGTTATCTACATTTTACAGGTGAAGAAATGTAAGCTCAGAGTGGTGATCTGACTGCCAGAAACTATTGGCTTTTCACTTGTGATCTGAGGATATGAAGAGAACTCTGTGTTCCCGAAGGATCTGCACTTGTAACTAGAAATAGCAGCATTTAATATTACCTTATTTTTTTAAATGAAAATGCTCTTTGGCCAGGATAACAAAGTGATGAACACTGATACATGTTCATCAAGGCAGCTTAAAATGACCTAGTAGCACATTGCTTCTAGGCTAGATTACCTGCTAGCCCATTACAGATGGGCTTTGGGGCAGTGAAGGGAAATTGGGTCAGGTTGATAAAGCAAGAGGAAATCTGACACTTAGCTACAAGAAGGGGAGCTCAAAGGACTGTCTAGCTGGCCTCACCATTTTGCTTGTGGCCTACCTCCCCCATTACCTTTTAAAATCATCTTTGATCCTCTTTCCTTTCTTAAAGAAATTTTTCCCCTATTCTCTTTCATTTGTCCCTATCCCCTTTCTCTATTTCTTAGATCTCCAGATCATTTTTCATTTTCTTTTCATAATTCCTCCCTACCAATAAGACTAGATATCTGTGAACTATATTGTCTTCCTTCTCTTCTGCTTGAATCCAGTGTGCCCGAGGCCCATGCAGTGCTTCCTTAGAGGGTGCAAAGGTAATACAGGATGCTGGGTCATTTGGTGGAAGCCACCAGTGTCACACCAGTAAAGCAAGATATTCCAAGCACCACTAGATGCGTCTGTTAGTGGGTTCCATGAGGACTGATGTGATAGACAAACCACTGTGCCACTTTCCATAGGAGGAGTTTCACACAAGGATTCTCGCACAGCCCAATTTCCTGTTTTTCCTTGTATGAAACATACTTCCTCTGAAATGCATATTTAAAAGAAATATGAACATGAAATAACTCAAAGTACGTGCTAACTAGATGACAGATGCTAAAGAAAAACATTCTACACTTGCTCTGTTCATCATAATTTGTTCTTTAGCAGGTGACTCTTGCTAAATAGTCCATTTTTATAGATTACCAACCTTTGTTTTTAATAGAATTTTCTGTAATTTAGGTTATCAATGAAAACAGATTGAAACACAGTATGAGTTATATTCATATTGAAGTTGTCACAACGAATTTAATTTATATTCCTCTATGCCATAATTAAGGAAAAGCTACACTCAACCAAATTTCTTATCATTCATACCAGAATATTAATTTTTGAGGTCATCAGTCAAATGATAATTTTCCTTTTTTAAATTTTATTTTATTGAAGAACAAATAGTAATGAGACAATTTCAAATCAAATTAGCAGGACAGATTCAATAATTAATACATTGCACACTGTTTTCGTAGTAATTTTTTGTCATACAAGGTGCATACATGATATTCTACTTACAAACACTATTAGAGCAGATGTCTCTAATCAATTAATTAAAAGAATGTAGCTGTATACACATCCTATTTTCTAAAGCTGAATTATAGTAAAGTTTCAATAATTAATACTTTCTACCTTGTTATCTTCCTAGTGGTTGTCCATAATACAAGAAGCAGACAGGATATCCTGTCCAAACCCTATTAAAACTGTCCTAGAATATTAATTAATTAATTAATTTATACTGAGGATTAAACCCAGGTAATGCTGAGTTATAATTCAGCCTTTTAAAAGTGTATTTAATTTTGGAAACAATGGTTTTAAACTTACCAGGCTCCCGCTTCAGCCTACCTGAGTATCTGGGATTATCACAGTAGCTCCGTGCCAAGCCCAGCTTAGCAGCTTAAAGACAGAATCAGAGACATGTGGGTAATAGGACAGGGGAGGTGTGGTTGTCTTATTGGAGAACAACCTCAGAGGTTTAAGACCAATCGTAAGATTCTTTTATAAAGACACATTGGTTTCATTTTCTACAAAATGAATCCAAACCCTTAAGTCTCTCCCTTGCACTGTTGCTCCTTTGGGTGAGTTCCACAGGTTTACTGCCCAAGGTATACAGTCTCACTTCTGCTACTTCATCTTGCATTTGACTTTTGGTTCAGAGGTCTGAACTGACCTCTAGTCAGTAAATAGTTCTGATCACTACTGACTCTGGACATACACTTAGTGATACTCTTATACTGAGGAAAGTGGTCAGAGCTACATAGAGGGTGAGCAGTATTGAGCAATTCAGTGCATGTGAAATGCTCAAGCATGCGCTGGGCACAGAGCAAGCCTTAAAGAGGGGACTGTTATTAATATCACTATATTGACCCTGGTGCTGCTTCGCTGCCATTTTCCCCTGACTCTACGTAGCACTTTCTCATCCCCTCATTCACACTGCTCATCTCTGGACCACCTTGGCCTCCATGCCACCTTTCCCAACTGGCCATCCCTTGAATTTAACATTATATTCTAGACAGGACTCCAAAATACTTCTTAAAATTAATTTTTTAAAAAATATATAGGATAAATATTACTGCATTTCTAGTCATTTCTCGGTTGACTTACAGAAACTTGCTGGTCTATTTGGCCAAAGTGGTACAGTGAGCTGAAACTTTTTCCAACATAACTTATACCTTATTTATGTATTTATTTATTTTATTTGTTCCCGGGATCAAACTCAGAACCTTATGTTTGCTAGGCAAGTGCTTGCTCCATTGAACTATCTTCTCAACCTCAAAACTTTTTTTTATTTTTCTCTGGAGACAGAGGTAAGAACACAGCTCATTATTTTTTGTACCACTAATTTTTTTGTATAGCTCACTGGGATGATCTGTTATTTCTTTTTCTCCTTCAATTTTGAGATACTGTATTGCCACTTGAACTACATTACTTGGTCATTTCACTATAGAAAAGAATGTGTGCCAGCTGCAAACACAGAAATTCGCTGTGTACATTTAATTGTGTACTATTTGTAATACTTAAATAAGCCTGGGCCCATGGCAATCTTACAGCAGAGGCAGCTCCATTTTGAGATTCATTCATTTTTCCCTATCCTCCAATTCATTCTGTACATCGGCTTCTCCTTCATCAAAAATATGTTTTGAAAATCCCATAGGTGTTCATTTAACACCAACAAAATAATTTTTAAAAAATGTACAGAAGCCTATTCAGGACTTTTTCTAGGGTCTTTGTATACTCTATCTCTTGGTTCCTCTTTGTCCATGTGTTATTTATTCTCTTGCGGAGCGCTAACACATTAGTCAGACATGATTCCCTCTCAGACACCGGCTGCCTTCCTCCCATAAGATCATATGTGACTGTGATTCTAGACTTACTACTGGGCTATAAAACAATAATTCAGAGATTTGCAGAGTTTGCTTTTTAAGGAAGGTTTTCATAACATCATTAAATGTCAGTAATGTAAAGAACTAGTATAGATAGCCTAATTCTCCTCATTTTAACAATATGGAAACAGAAGCCTTGAAAAAGCTTCTACAAAACTTGCTTTTCCTTTGTTAGTCTTTCACATATTTTAGTAAAATTCTTATATTAGGCTGTGCTGAAATGCTTAGGAATATATTTAGTTTGATGTTTCAAATGGAATATATTTTTCTTCCCATGAAGTATACAATAAATATAATTTATGGAAGGAAAATGTTAAGAACTGCAAGTTCTAAAAATTGGCCTGTCACATTTAACTTTATTGTCATGTGCTCTTTCTCAGTTTGAGGTTTACTACTGTCATTAAGAATTTGATCTCCCAAATTATACCCAATTTCTTACTGTGAAAATCACATTGCCAAGTGTACATTATATTAAGTGTGCTGCCAGTGTTCTAAGCACTTCTGTAGATCCCCGCTGCAAGGTCCAGTCCAGGCAGTGTGAACCTACAATGCTTGAAGACAGCTTTGCGTTGGGGTAGCAAGTGGCTGTATCCCAGTAACAGCTGGGGTGCAGGCAGTGCGCTCTTGCACAATGTGGGTGAAAACTGCATGAATGTGTTAACCTTGTGAGTTGTCATACATTTGGGATACGCAGTTTTCTGGTCAATGCTCAATGAAAGATTAAAGAAAAAGCTCACTTAGGCCTTTATTTAAAACAAGTTCACTGGACAACTGGACTGTATTGGAATATTTTGCTGAATTCACACACCTATAATATTTTTTATTTTATTTTATTGAAGGACAAATAGCAATGAGACAATTTCAAATCAAATTAGTAGGACAGATTCAAAATTAATACATTGCATATTGTTTTTGTAGCGTTTTTTTATTGTACAAGTTGCATACATGACATTCTATTTATAAACACTTAAATCACAATGGAATACCCTTCTTTGACAAAACTAAACAAAAAAAAGGATATAAATGAATGACCATTTTGTATCTGTATATTCACAATAGTTAGGATAGATATACAACTACTTTCTCTTAATTCAATGAATAGAAAAGTTTGTTCTAATAGTGTTTGTGGACTGGATATCGTGTCTACATCTTGTACAATGAATAACCACTAACACAACAATATGCAGTGTATTAATTATTGTAACTATGCTTCTAATCTGTTTTTATACTGTCTCATTACTATTTGTTTCTCAATAAAATTATTTTTAAAAAGTGATAAAGCAATTTGATTAGTGGATACTTTCAGTATCTTCTTTTGGCAGATGAGGAGACAGAGGTAAAATAAAACTATCTTGCTGTGGATCACAGCGCTAATATGTAGCCTAGAGTAGGATCTCAAACTTCGGTAGTCTTGAGTTCTCTTCCTGATACACTATATTCGATGCTGCACCTCAGCATTGATTTTTTTTCTCAGCATCAAGGTTATTTGTTTTCTAAGCTATGATGACCTTTTATTTTGGTCTAAGTACATCTGTTCTTGTATTTGATTTCATTATACATCACCACCCCTTAATTCAGCAGGCATGTGTAGACATATACACTTAGAGGATAAAAAAGGGAAAATGCTTTAATGACATAATTTCCCTGTCCTTGCCATCCAGTTTGGTTTCTTGGTGTTTCTTAAAGGAAACTAAAGTATATTCTCTCCAACCTGAAACTCTAAGAACATTATCATTTTAAAAAAAATTATTTATTTTCATCAGCACTTATTTGCCATATGCAGTGGTCAAATTCATCATGGAGATGTTGTATCTGTACATAATACACTGCATCTGATTTTTTCCCCATCCCCTTCCCTTCTGCCCTTTCTGCTTCTCCATTTTTCAAAGTTCTTTTTCCATTTTTTGTTCAGTTCTCTGTCCCTCCCTCCCTCTCTCCTTCCCTCCCTTCTTCGTTCTCTCCCTCCCCCTCTCTCCCTCTCTCTGTCTGTCTGTTGCGCTCTCTCTCTCTCTCTCTCTCTCTCTCTCTCTCTCTCAAATACAGCAGAAATCATATTGTAGTCTTTTGTTTGGACATAAACATTTTAGGGATTCACAAAACCACAAAAGGGAGGAAAGCATTTTAGGCCCACTGGATTCCAAGGGACTCTACTCCTGATTGTGGTGTAATGTCTGAACAAGTCAGAATACTTTCTTAATTAAGGGTTCAACTTTCAAAGATGCATAAGGGCTGCTAAGAGGCTTGGGGAAGGGACAAATGGACAAGAGGTACAAGTACCGTGTTTTACAAATTGTTGGTTCTGTACCAGATATTGCATTGGAGTAGTTTAAATTCATTGCACAATTTCATCATCACCATTACTATTGGATGTAGATATTAATAATGTCCATTTTTCAGACAAACAAAATGAGGTTCAGGCATCAAATTCACGTATCCTAGTAAGATCTTCTATGCTGCAAACCCCATGTTCCCCCCATATTAAATTGCACTGTCTTTCAAAAAAAAGTCTCACCCTGTTTCAGAGTAAAAATTACAAAAGAAAATGATATAAGTAAATATTTCTCTTTTGAAAAGCTTTTACTGAAAGAAAGCTCTTATTCTATGCTGAGAATACAAAGGTACTTTGTAATGGAAGGGAAAGGTGTTTTGAGCAACAGCACCGATCAGGTAATTCCACTCATTATAGTGGATCATTACAGTGAATCACACTTTTCCTTAATCTCTTTCATGGAGAGCAGTAAAGAAAAAATCAGTTTGAAAATACTACAGATGCTATCACTTTTGGAATGAGAATTCAAATTGAAACTGTTGTGATTATACAATATTAATAATTACACTACATTAAAACAATTTCCAAGCTCTAATTGATCTGTGATCTTGATCATGATGCTCATCCATTAGTCATTAGTTTTTTTGATACTCTAAATACAGAGAAGTGTTCTAGCCTTCATGTTTTAAAATCAGTATAAATGTGAAGGTGCAAACCCAGAAATTATGATTCTCTGCTCCCTGAGTCAAAATTCTGGCTCCATCAGGCTGATATCTTTGTCTGATTTAGCAAATCAAAGTCTAGGAGTTCCACTTCAATTGGAATTTCAGATCAGCAACAGTGCTTAAGTATAAATATGTCCCATTCAGAATTATTCATCATTTATTAAAAATTTGAATTTAACTGGTATCCTCTAGTTCATCTGATAAAGAGTTATTCAATCTCTCCAGACCTCAGTTTCTTCACCCATAAAATGGGACTGATATTGTGGTAACAGTAGCTAGCTCATGGAGTTCAGGTAGGGTTAGATGGTACTGTACATAACCTGCACCATGTGTGACAGAGTGAACATCACAGGAATGATAGCTATTATAATTAATTCCTCCATTTACATTAAGTTACATATGACTTAGGCTTCTGATTAAAGAAAGGATAATACAAGAATTACTTTGTGCTTCAACTTTTTATTCATTTTAATGAGAAAAAAAGATAAAATAGCAGCGAAACAGTTTCAAAACAGGTCAGTAGGACAGTCACAATAATTAATACATGGCATATTGTTGTCTTTGTAGTAGTTATTCAGAGGACAAGATGCAGACACTTTGTGCTTCAAGTATTATGTGCAGAACTGCAGTAGAGAACTAAGGGTACAACATTCTGTTATATGTAGTCACCTTGAATACCTTACTTTTTTCCTAGGAAAAACATCCAATGATCCAACATTTTACAACCCAGACACAGCCCCTTTTGCTATTGTTTATATAAATTGCCTTTCCATACAGCAATAACCTTTTTATACTGTTAGAGTCTGGGAAAAATAAGAAAATATATCATCTGAAAATATATTTTATGAACTAAATCCATTATTAACAACATAGTAAGCAACTATTTCTCTGTATTTACCTAGCAGGAATCTGTGTATTGCCAGATGCAAACAAAGCATTAAGATTTAAGAGCTGGTATATTTCCTTTTCTTGTAACTGTTGAGGAAAAAACCCAAACACATAAAAATACAGTGTACAAAATACTTAAAATACAATTTATTTGTATATGCTTTCATGGTCTTATACTGTAAATGTCTACCACTATTTTCACAATTTATGTGGGAAGTATGATTTATCTGTGTTAATTTCAAGTTGGCAGTTAGCCATCTGAATGCTTACTTTCACATATGGTAAACTATAGGGATGTGTGAAGTTTAGTAAGAATGAAAGAATCAGAACAGCATGAATGATTCTGAAAAATTGGATAAATATTAACTAAAGTTACTACATACTTTCGTAGCAGGCAAATATCATGATTTTGCCAGTAACCTGCGCTTTAGATTGCAATAAATTATTCTTGTTTTTCTTTCCATTGTAGGAGACACTAACTTGGCGTTGTGAAGCCAGGCATGCATGTCATCTCCCACCTCATTTTCTTTGAGTGTAGGATGGGAAATATAATACAAACTGTTCTGGTGCACAGTAATCTCTTTTACAGTTGCATGCAAGAAAACCATCCCAGAAAACTTGGCGATGTAGCATTCAGATCTCTTCACATCATTTCTTGACCCTTTACTCAGCTCCTTTCTTTACTGTCTTTATTATGCATTCAAAGGGCAATTTATGCATGCAGGAACACAGCATATATGCTTAGTAATACAATCTTATAGACAGGAGATGGATAGTCACTACTTTGAAGAAAATGGTATGCCTTCTGGAGATAGAAATGACACCAGTAGGCACAGGCAGTATTTGACTATTCCAAAATATAGGGCAATTATTTCAAGAAGTAGTTTTATAAATTGGAAATAAATAGTTCCATCTTGGTTTCTATTTTTATTTTCTTTATATGATACCTTTCCATGAGGTTATAGAGGATTCATTTCTGAAGTTGTCAAAGCTATATTTGCAATCTGATTTCTTGCTACTTTCAGTTGCCTCCTGGACATCACCACTTACATGTGATGTAGGCATCTCAAACTCATGATACCCAAACTGGACTTTCACACAATCCTGGTCTTTATATATCCCCTGGCTCAGGTACAGGAATAATTTGTCCAGTTCCCTAAACTACATGTCTCTGGCATTTGAAACCTCTCCCTCTGGTTGTGTTCACATGCAATCAGTTAAATGCTGTTGATTCCACCTTCAAAGTGTTTCTGCAATTTGTCTTCTCCTCTATATTCTCACAGTCACTAATTTAGTTCAGTCCCTCTTCTGTACTTTTTAGATGGCCTCCTAATGGCCTCTTAATAAGTCCCTCTGCTTCCACTCTCTCCTATATTCAATCTATCCTTTATGATTTACGCAGAGTTTTCTTTTGAAAAAACAAATCTGGATCAAATTCCTCTCTTTGTGAAAACCCTTCAGGACTCCTAGGAGCCTATGGGATCAAGAATAAACCCTGTAGAATTGTTCACAGCCAGCCCCAAACTGCTCCTTACAGCCTCCTTGCTAGGATGCCTCATTAACTGTTTTTCCATGTGTTCAAAAGCAAAGTGGCAGGTAGTGCTCAAAGAAAGCTTGTCATTTCTCTAAGCTAGTGGCTGTTAACCAAGAATACCCATTATCACAGCTTTTTATGGTACTAAGGATTGAGCCAGAGCTTTGTACTGAGCTATAGTTCCACCTCTTATTTATTTTTACACAGATTGTCACTAAGTTGCTAAGCTGCCCAGGCTGGACTTAAATTACCTTCTGCCTTAGGTTCCCAGACTGCTGGGTTACAGGTGCAAAGAACCCCTCTTGACTAAACACGGCTTTTACAAACTAAGATCCTAGTGCCCTTTTTATCATCTGAAACCTACAAATAGAGAATATCTATAAAGTGAGTATAGAATATATATTTCCACCAGATCCTAGGTGACAGGCCATGCACATTCCAGACTTCAGCACTTGTTTATGCTGTTCCAGCTGTCTAAGAGTCTCTCTCTTGTCTATTCCCTCACCTCAATTCTTTACCTACTCATCTCTCAAGGTTTAGCTCCAATTTCACCTCTTCTGTGAAGCCTTCTGGAACCTACAGTGGCACAGTGAATTGCCCGTGGGTGCTTGCTGCTGTGTTTTAAATAGAGCACTACTATTCTCATTTCTTATGTCTGTTGTGCCTTGTTTGTGGTTTTCTTCTGTGGGAAAGCAAACTCTCAGCGCTTAGCCCAGTGCTTAGCACTATAATCAAGAAGGACAAGAGATGAAAACAGTAGAAAGGAAAAAGATAGTATGGCTTAGGCTAGATATGGGGAGTAAAGTGAAAGTACAAAAAAGATATTCTCTCGTGAATTCCTCAGTAGAAATTTCAATGCAGACTGCAGTTGGATCCTCGAGGTGGACCTCATCATCAGACACACTGAATGGCAGCTAATCTTAAAAAGCCAACTTGCCTCATGGGAAGAAAAAGGAGGAGCAGGATCAGAGCTTTTCTTGCTTACAGGGTTGAGCAACTGCCCTCAGAATCTTCTGGCCGTCCCTGATAACAGTTCTCCAAGAGGTGCCTGGCAGAGCCTTCGCTCTTCATGTTCTCTTGCTTACAACACCAACAGAACCATGGAAGTGTTGGCCCCAGGTGGCAGAGCCTAGCTAAGAAAGCTGAAGGGTGGTAGTTTCACACAACTGCCTTTCTTAGAGGTCCTCATGACAACTTCCTTTTCTTCAGTGTGAGCTGATGGCATAGTCACTTCCTATTTGGTCTCAACTGCCAGTTTTTTTCCTGTTTTTAACTGCCACCTTTTACTAGCGCTGTTCTCTTGAGAAGCTTATGAAGTAAGGAACAAGTGGTCAATTCAGTACCTTTTTAAAAGTGCACTAGGTGGAGAAATAGTGCTGGGATTGGTTGTTGAGCATCATTTCATGGAAAGACTTTAAAAGGCTCTCTTGCCACTCAAAACTGTACCCACGAGAACAAAAAAATGTTGCCCAATCTTATTAAAAGAATCCAGTTGCCCAAAGAAGCTCACTCAAGAAATGCCCTTCTAACTCTTCACAGAAGAAAGTCTCTGCAAATGCCCGAATGACAAGACAAAAATTGTCATTAGGGAATTTCCCATGCAGCAAGCTGTGCTTTTCTTGGCACTTAGGATACTGGGATTGACCGCATGCAGGCTCTGAGGGCCTTCACCTTGAGCCTAAGGAATCTAAAGGTCAACAGGGAGATTCTGTAACTACTACAAGTGCAGGCAGGTAGCACAGTTGCAGTCAGGAAAGGAGCTCTACATGTTGCGTCTTAGCAGTCTTACCTCCTCATGTGTCTGAAGCTGTCCAGGTCCCATTTGCCTCTCTCAGCTGTGTAATCAGTTGGTGAAGGCAAGAAGTTATGAGCTTGATTCTTTCTGTACTTAATGCAAATATTTCAAAGTAAGTAAGTGTGTACGTAAAGAAACGCTATAAGCAGGAAACTGCTTAAGCAGCATCTGCTTCCACCCACCTCCTCTGTTGCTTGATTCCCCCTCAGCAGCTCAGGAAGTAAAGCTAGTGAGAAAATTCAGCTGTGCAAAGTCTTAGGTACTATAGTTTTCATTAAAAATAGTACTGTGGTAGAGCAGTGTGCAAGCCCCAAAAGTGACAAGGTGATTCCGGAGAATTCAGCAATTACACAGGTTTAATGTTCCCTGACAAGAACTGTTTCAATTGGTTTTACCTCAGGATGCTTTGCCAGAACAATAGCGAGGATACAACATCTGCAATAACTATTATATCATGGTTTCCAATTTGATACCCACAGAGAGTAAAAAGCAGATTTGAGGTATCACATATGTTTTTATTTAAAAGAAAATGATCTTTGAATGCTATACTTCCAAGTATCATAAGGCCTGAATCACAATATCCCTATCACTAGAGGGTAGTCTTCTAGAATTACTCAGATATTTTCCCTTGATTTTAAATATGCTGATAACTGAAAGAAAATAGAATAATCCCATCAATTTTCCATGCCATATTACCTATCCTTATATATTTCAACATAGCCATTAGGCTCAAAATGTGAAACTCCAAAACAGAAATTCCACCTTTAAGTTTTATAAATTAGAAGAGCAGTAAAATTTAACTTGATGAATTAGTATATTGAAAGTCTTTTAAGTAATGCTTTGTATATTATAATATGTTCAGCTATATGTTTTTAAACAAATCAATTTTATATGAAATCCATATTCGCTTTAGTCTTACTTTGAAGAGGTAAAATATTCGAGTGTCCATTGTATATTGGGAAGGTAACGAAAGCATACATGAATTGCTTGTCCACATACCTGTTCCTTTGGGGCAATTGATCTACTGCTTAGCACAAAAGTAAGATAACAATATTCCTGTTTGTATATTTCAGCACCAAATTGATATGGCCCAATATACTATGCCCCTCTTTTGGAAGAGGAGCAAATATATTGAGTTAAATCCTTAAGGAACAGATCTACCCAATCTGCCTCTTGGTTATCAGTCTTTAGTACAAATTGTGCAGGAGTAGAGAGCATGGTTTCTCTCATTTTGGCAACACTGACCTTTTGGGCTAGATAATTCCTTCTTATAGAGATTGTCCTGAATACTATAGGATGGCTAACATTCCTGTCCTCTCCCTACTAGATACCAGTAGTATCCTCCTCCTGACTTGTGACATCCCAAAATGTTTTTCAGGAGGAATAACTGTGTGTAGTTGAGAATCCTGGCTTTAATACATTCTTTCACTGTTGGCTACATTACAGCCTGGTCATTTTCATCTACCTGCACTTTAGCTATGAACCAGTCCATTCAGTGACTATTTATAAACATGGGAAAAGTTAAATATTTAATATTGAAAGTATGACAAATGACAGGAAATTGAAACCACAGAAGCTAAATTTAAAGTTGAGGGAGACACTCACTTGGAATCACTGACTTTACTTAATTTATATATAATCTTTATTTATGTAACTATTAACTATTCATAGGCACTCATGTTACATGCAAGTTCCAGATTCTAAGGAACTCTATTACACCCTGTGCTACTCAAAAGCCTAAGACACAGAGTTTCTTAAGGAACTTTTCTATGTAGGAATGCATAACAATTTGTAGGTTGAATGCCCCAATTCAGAAATACATGTTCCAAAATGTTTGAAATTTGGAGAATTTCAATTTTAGCTTCTCATATTAGGGATACTCAACTGATAATATCCTTGCAAAAACACCAATCTGACAAATCCCACAACACTGGTCTCAAGTATTTCTGATTAGGGATATTTGACCTATGTCATTAGACTCTGTGTATGTGTGTAAGGGAAGGATAACAAAATTATAATTGGATTTTTTGTCATTTTACTTAAATTAAGAATTTGAGCAGGGCATGGTGGCAGATGCCTATAATCCCAGCACTGGGGAAGGAGGCTGAGGCAAGAGGACTTCATGGAGTTTGAGGCTAGCCTGGGCCACATAATAAGTACAGGTCAGCCTGAACTACATAGTGAAACCATGTCTCAAAAAATTTGAAAAGTAATGCAGTCTAATTGAGACAAAAATTGTTGGTGCTCATAAAACTTGAAGTGATTTCAAGTTCGGACAACTTCATAAGATGTTATGTATATGTGCATGTGCATTCATGTGCATAGGTGCACACACGCTGGAAAAGGCATAAGTAAAACTAGAAAGAACACCATGAAAAATCTCCAGTGATCCCTAACAATATCAACACGCAGTGTATCAGTATCAGTAGATGTGAACAAAGTTGAAAAAGATTACTAAGCAACATGGTTTGCAAGTGTCCCAGTGTCCAGATCTGAAAATTTTGCATTTACTCTTCTCAATTCTTATGTAACTCCAGCCCAGAATGAAGTCAGGAAAAGTCACTTGTCTGATCCATTTAATACACTTGTGTATTAAAATCACACAATGCCCTCTCGGATGGCTGTGAAATCAAAATAACTGGAAAGCACAAGACAAAAATGAATGGTGTAACACATAAAGTGACAAATTTGAAGTTTTGGCAAGAGCAATGCCTAGGACTTTAGCCTGGTGTCAATAAAACAAGTGATTAGGGCCAGCCAGATAGCTCAGCGGATTAAAGCACCTACTTAGGCAGAGGTATGGGCCTGCCATCCTGGCCCTACCCCTGGGGCTTGCTGAGACTGTGATTGAGACTGAGCATGGTGGCACACGCCTGTAATCCCAGCCCTTGGGAGGCTGAAAAACAAGAGAATCACTAAGAGTCAAATCTGTGTAGTGAGACTCTGTAGACCCTGTAATAAATATATTTTCAAAAAATAAATAAAACGTGAGATGAATGTATTCCACACCTAGTAACCTGAGTGAACAAGTGAAAAGAATTGGGTTCATTTATTCAACTAATATTCACTGAGAACCTAGTGTATGCCGTACATTGCTCTAGAGTCTGGGGCTATAGCAATGAATGACTTGTCCTCAGAAAGCTGTCATTCTACCTGAATAATTCTTTGTAGGAGAAGCTCGATTCCTGGCTTCAAGGGCCCAATTATCCTGATGGGCAGACTAAAGGCATGAAATAGATGAAATGAGAAGAAAACTACAGTGTGAGCACTGCTTCCACTGATAAGTGATAGAGAAGTTTGAAGGAGGGCTTGGAGCAACTGCGATGTTCCTTCAATGGATCCACCCACCTGAGGAAGGCCTTAAGTGAGGGTGACTGATTCAAAACCTTGGTAACTATACATGATCTAAAGATCTGTCCTCTCAGCACTGGAAGGTTGGTGGCAATGCAGTATCTTGGACTCACTACAAGAGTATGAGATCAAGACCCGCAGCTTGCAAAGAACGCCAGGAGACTTCTATGGGCATCAGAGTGTGGGTGGCCCTGCAGGGTTCTGGCAGTAAGACTGAGCGGGACTTTTGGGACACAGACACTAAATTGGGGTGAACCACAAAGCTAGCAATCAGGAAAGCCTGGACTTGGAAAGCAGGAGTAAAGAAAATGCAATTATGTCCTTTATCATCTTCAAAAACAAACAGAAACCATATGGTAGGAAAATAATGAGTTGATCAACAATCAGTGAGACCTAGATTTGAATTCCTAGCTGTCCTAGGACTTGAACTCAGGGCCTTTGTACGGTGTGATGTGCCAACCTTCTTCATTTTGTATTTTGAGACAAGGCCTTGTTCAGTTTCCTAGGCAAGGCTCTTTCTGCCTCAGCCTCCCAGAGCAGCTGGGATTACACGTGTAAACCCCGTTTATGATCTTTTAATTTTTTTTATATGTAGGCCAAATTATTTACCTCGCTGAGCCTTTTTCTTCTACTGTAAAGTGGGAAAAATCAGAATGTCCCCAGAAGAGTCTTGTCAAAATTCAATAAGGTAACATGTAAAACACTTTGCGGCCCAGTCACAAAAAGTGATATACATTAGTAACAATGATATTGACAATAATAATATTCTCTGCAGGGCCAAGGAGATAGATTGGTGCTCTAAGTGCCTGCCTGGAAAGTGCAAGGACCCAGGTTTGATCTCTGTTACCGCATGCTGAGCCAGTCCCCAAGCCTTGCCAGCCACTGAAACCGGAAGTGGTGGTGCAGGGCTGTAATGCCAGCACTGGGCAGGATGAGACAGGAGAATCACTATGAGTTGAAGCTGTGTAGTGAGATCCTGTGCCAAATACATAAATAAATAAAAGATTTACAAAATAATATTCTCTGCAAGGTGTGAAAAAGAAAGTGCATTTATTATTTACTAAAGCTGCCCGAGCCCCATATTTTGGGTACCCAGTACCCTGACTAACTTCCAGGTAAGGAATTTCATCTTACACTTGTTACTTGGAATTTACTTTTTAAAATATGATTTTAAAGAACTCTTTGTGTTCTCAGAGGTGAAGAAAATTCTATGCATAGCATGATTACAGTTGTCAGTATAGTTTTTAGTAGAGCACACTAAAAGGAGTTCCAGGAGTGGAACTTTAAGCACGTCAGGGAATTAGAAACCACTGCTGTGTATGCTGACTTCAGTTACACACACTGCTAATCATCTCATCTCATTTTTCTTGCCTCTGTTATACTCCTTAATTTGGATTACCAGTTTTCTGATTGTCCTCTCCTTCACAAGTGCGGAACTTGTGGAGAGAAGCATCAGCCTGGCAGTCTTCCAACTAGTCGGCAAGAGGTAAGGATGGCCTCCCTTAAAGTCTCCTGAAGCGATTTTTGGGGTGGAAAATCGGGAGGAGAGGCTATGGGGTGCCCAACGGGTGTTGTCCAGGCTGTGTAGAGAGGAATGGGAGACACTGTCTACTAACTTGGAAGCTCTTCCTGGCCCTTTGCAGGGTCAGGTGGGGGAGCCCAAGAAACTTCTAAGACTTCCCAAGTTTTAAGTGAACGTGTCTCCCAGGCTGCCTGCCTGCAACGTGGCCAGGTTTGAGAAGCCCTCCCGCCCCCGGGATCTTCCAAACTCTTCTGCTCACTTTGCAGGCCGAACCAAGCTCCTGTTCTCCTAGTGTGGAGTTTTACCTCTGCGTACCTAGAGAGTTTCCCTCTTCTCGGGCTCCTGCCTTAGCCAAACCCCGCTGCCTCAGCTCCCCTGACGCCTCCCGGCTGCCGGGCGGGGGCAGGGCCAGCGGCGGAACCGCCCCCAACCGCCTCCCAGGACAGGCTAGCGGGCGGGTTGCTTGGGCGCCTCCACCTCCTCTTCCTAAAGCGGCGAGGCGCAGACGAGCGGCATCACTCGAGCCCAGGTCCCAGCCTCTACCACACACAGCGCCCCGCGTTCAGGAAGAGGAGCGACTGCGAAGGCGGCGGTCCCAGCGGCGAGCGGGCGCCAGAAAGGTAAACTGAGTCCCGGAGAGCCGCGAGGTGAACCGCCCACCTCTCAGTCTGCTGCTGGCAAGAGCAGCCCAGTAACCCCACTTCTGTGTGTCCTTCCAGGCCCGAATCGAAAAGCTTCGGAGGGCGGCCAAGCTACCCCTGGAGGAGGAGCTAGCTGAGCCCAAGGCGCCACCACCACCGAGGCAGTGCGGAGGGAGCAGCGGTCGCCTTCATGGCCCACTCGTCGGTGGCTGTCCAAGTGCCTGGGATGCAGGTGAGCAAGCCGAGGCCTCCGCGGTCACCCACGTGACTTCTCCGGAACCCCTCGCGCACCCCGCTCTGGGTACCAGCAACGAGGGGCAGTTCCACGGCTCCCCTGAAGGGTGAGCCGGCCACTCTGTGGCCAGGTGACCTGCAAGTAGGGATTGGAGTTTCCCGGAGTCTGTGACTCTTGTAGCTGGTGCTCCGCGCTGTAGGCAGGGGGGACTGGAGCGCGCGGCTAGATGGGTCTTGTGCGTGGGGCGGTGGCGGTGGGGGGGTGCGTAATAAAAATAGACACCTGCGCCTTCTGAGCATTGCCAAGTTGGGGACCAGGACAGGGGGACTTAGAAGAGATGGATATATCTTGGAAATCGTGGAATGAACGCCATTCTTGACCCTGACAGCAGACGCACAAGTTTTGGCGGAAGCAGCAGAGGGGTGGAGGTGGCATTGATTAAACTCTTCCTCTGTGCGTGCGCAGGGCGAGGTGACTTCTTTTTACCTTTTAGAACTGCTTCTAAAGGGCGAAGTTCTATCTCGCTCTCCCACCTGGCCCAGCTGGTGGTGACAGAAGAAATGCAGGGTCCTGATGACTTCCCACCACCCCTTTCCCCATAAGATCCACGCATTGGTTAAGAGAAGCTTTTTGTTCAGGAGAGGGACTACTAAACAGGACTCAAGTTCTTAATCAAGTTTTAAACAGCACTGTCCTCCCTGACTGTATTTTCATTTTATTAAAGAAAAGCTGTGTGGAGAGCCCTCTTTTTATGTCATTACATTTTTGATCGACTACATTTCAGACTATCTGCTAAATTTTACCCAAATCTAACTTTTAAAAACATTCACATTTTAGTTTTTCTTTTGCTAGGTACCTTAAGGCATTCCCGAACGGGTCAGAGGCTCAAAACACCAGTGCCCGCATCCCACGTGGTCTAAAAATGTAAAAACAAACTTTTTTTAAGTGAAGAAAAATGTCAAGAATATAGTACACAGCTTCTGTTTCTAGTAGAAAAAGATCAAAGCCCTGTAGGTTGTGCTGTCAATTGACTTATGGACTCCTCGAGTTCATCTTTGCGTTCCGCCATTGCTCTCATTTTAGATGTGTTCAAAAAAGTGATATTTTAACCCTTTGACCCCCAAAGTCATTCCTGGCTCTTCCTGAGGGCCAGGACCAGGCCTTTGAAGCTAGGTTTAGGGAAGGTCTAGGTTAAGCCCCCAGGAAGTCAGTGTATATTTAACAAAAAATTACAGACTACGGAAGGAAATATGAAATAAGAAATAACTAAAGAGATTTTTTAAGGTTAGTATGTTTAGGCTTTACAAAGTGTCTCAGACTTTCTTTTTCTCAGGCACTCACCCTGCTCCGTTCCTGCCTCCTCCCTGTCCCAAGGCCCATTCATTCAATTTTCCCTTTGAATCTAGAGAATTAGAAGTTTGTAACACTGACTGCAGTTTCACTCAGTCTCTTCTGAAACAAAGTGAAAATTTCCCACCGAGCTCGCCTTTCAGTCAGCTGAGGGTCCCCAAGCTCTTGTCTCCTTTGTGTGTGCAAGAGCGTGTCTGCGTTCTGTGCTTCTGCCTTGCCTCCCTCTGGGTTGTCCAGTTTGTCATTCTGGGGAACTGTGTGTGCTGAGGAGAAAATAGTTTCTGGTCTTTTATTTCATTTGTCTTGACTTGATTTTATTTGTATGGACTAGGAACTGTTTGCTGTTGAGTATTTCCTATTGCTGTTCCCTGCTTTGTTTAATTATTGGAGTTGGCTAGTTCTTAAATATTTAAAACTTAATTAAATTAGCTTAGACTGTGAATCATAGATTTTAAGTTTAAAAATTTGCTTTTCATTTTATGCCCTCCAAAATTGTGATTACGTTGTCAAACTTAATTTGGGTAGAGCAAGCATGTCAAATATTAGCAGAGAAAGATTACTCTGTCATTCGCTCCATCTTAAAGTAATTTCATAAAGATGGAGCAAATGACAAAATTTCCATTTTCTTTCTACATATAGTTCTTAAGAAGTTGGTGCAATGCAAACTTTTTTCCATAGTTGAAAATGTACAATATCCTAAAAATAAATTCAATGGCATGCAGTGTGGCTCTTGAGCCTAGATTTTTTTTATATTTTGCAAAAATATTGCACATAAGCTGTAGAAATACATGATGAGCAAGTGAAATCCTGCAGTTGTGTCAGAATTAGGAGCAACTTTTAGGCTTTTAAAACAGTAAAAAAACTTGAGTAAGCCATGTGTTCTTGAAGTTAATGTGTAGTATAGAATATACACAAATCAGGGAAAGTGCAACTACAATTTTTGACAGTTTATTTTATGAATTATGAAACTCACAGGAGAAAATTTTTTCCAGGAATAAAAAGAAAATTACTTTATCCACAATGTTTTGCTCCCTCTGAGGACAGACGTGAAGTAGAAGCTGAGCTACCTGTTCTATCACTTAAGACCTTAGCATTCCTGACTTTCAAACAAAGAAATTTCTGTTGCCATTAGTTTAAAATAGAACAGAAACTTAGAATGAAGAAAGAAAACCTAGGATTTAGTCCAATTCAAACTCTTACGAATTTGTTATTCAGACTAATATTGTTAATATTTCTTAGTATTGTGGTAATGAACATTTTTGCCTTATTACACTAAATGTCGAGAGTATGATATTTTTGGACCTAATTTGTATTTACTTCTTTGGTGTATAACTAAAGGAATTTTCCAGGAGCTGAACTTTTGAACAATCTTTAAAATAATAGTAAAAACAATAAACCAATAAACATTTATTTCTACCAAAACATTTATTCTTTAATGATTTAAAACCTGTTTTTTCTTTTCTGTTTCAGTCATAAACCATACATTAGAATTTAAGATATTTCTTCTTAAAACTTGTATTAGTGTTTGTGAAGACATGTGTTTTAAATTGATTTTTAAACTTTTTCATAAAGCTTAGGTGGAAAAGTAAAGGTATTGCTAAGAGTACTAAGTGATATATTTTAAGCCTTATGCTGCCTCTAATTAAAGAATTTTTAAGTTCTTGCTAATAAATTTTAAAATTTTCTTTTACATATCTTTAAATATGATCAAAGTGACACAATTTAACAATGTTTGTTATTTGAGATATGATTGAAAACATTTTAGAATTAATGAAAATTTTATTGAAGACTTTTGAATAAGTGGTAGAATATATTGTCTGAACTTGGTAAACCTAGAAATGGGTTCTGAGAAAGATATGCCAGGCCAGGAAGATGGCTCAGTAGAATAACTGTTTACCTGGCCAGCGCAAGGGCCTTAGTTCAATCCCCAGTTCTGAAAAAAAAAAAAAAAAGAAAAGAAAAAAAATAAAAGAAAGATATGCGATTAAAGTTTTAAAAATCTTGTGTTGTTAATGCTAGCATTGAAGTATTAAATAATGTCAATTTTACAAACTTACTGTAAGTATCATGGAAGTTTCTGACTAGAAGAGTTGAAGACTTCAAGATATGCTGATCCCAAAGTATTGTCTGTATCTGTATTTGGGAGGGTATTTACAAGCAGGAAAATGCCCTGAACCAAAGTATATGTGGATATGTAGGAAAGGGTACCCATCATTTGGAAGCATATGTGTAGTCTGAGGGTGGGATAAAATCACTTGGGCTATAATGAGGAATTCTCTAGAGAAATATTAGGAGTTAAGATCAAAAAGCTTGATCCATTGTAGATTAGGGTGGTCTTTGAATGCTAGGCAATGACTTTAACATTTAAACTTATCCTTTAAACATATCTGAGTAAAGTGTACTCAGTGAACAAAGTTATATAGAAGAAGCAACAACTCAATATTGGATGAATGCGTGAACCAGAGATTTACGATAGTTCAATCTACAGAAGCTATTGTATTATTGTTGTTGTTGTTATTTGTACTGGGGATCAAATTCAGACCTTGCATTTGCAAAGAAGGTGCTTACGCTGCTGGGCTATCTCCCCAGCCCTACACAGACTATTTTAGTGGTATGAGCATAGCTAACAGACACAATGGACCTTACTTTGACACCATAAATGCCTAGTTCTATGAAGAAAGCAAAACTACTAGACTCAATAATTAACTAGTTACAGAAGGAGGAATCAAAGTCTTTGTGGTATTGCCTGTGGCAAACTGGGGGAATCAGAGTGTTTGCAGAAAATTGGAATATAATGAGGAAAAGTCAGATCTACTAGTAAGATTGTAATTTGTGTTTTATGTGTTTGAAGTTTGAGGGACTGTGGAGATGGCACAGTAAAAATCTCCAACAAATTGTCTGAGATATAGACCAGAATCTTTAGCCAATCATCAGATATTTATTGGGCAGGTACTACTGTATATGTGAGGCATTTTACTTGAAAATGAAAGACAAGAATGGAGAGAGTCATAATACCAGAAAAATATGCAGAGGTGAGGGTATTCATGAGATTGGAAAAACAGGTTTTAGAAGAGGAAGGTGTGGCAGAGCATGCCTGCAATCTAAGCACTAGGGAAGCAGAGGCAGTAAACTGCAGGCTAGATTAAGCTATATAGTGAGTTCAAAGCCAGCTTAAGCTACATAACCAGACCCTGTCTTTAAATACATATATACATACCTTTAAATACATACATACATGCATACATACATACATACAGGAAGTGTGGCTTTAAGATGCATGGAAGGATGTGAAAATATATCAAGATAAAGAGGGAGCTAACTGGAGAGAATGCTTTAACTGTCACTGAGAAACCTCAACTGGAGAAGGAACTCTTTTTTTGGTACCAGAATGCTCCAATATGGAGTTCTCAGCTCCCTCACATCTTCCTAAGGGACTACTATGATTTGCAGTTTCAGGTGGAAAGCATAGCCTTGAATCGCTGGACTCAAAGCACTGCCCCTGTTGTTTCATTGATGCAGAGATGTTGAATATGCTAATAATAATGGCCTAAAACCAGATAGAACAAAGTAATTCAAGCCAAATATTAGTGTGGAGAGGTGAGTGGTTTGAAGCTAGGACCTGGGGGACTGTAGGGAAGCATACACAGGAATTGGTATGGTAGGATTTGTGTTTGCAACAATAATGAGGCCGGCCCTCCAGACCAAAGGTGCATCATGTACCTCTTCTGCTTGAGTCATAGAAAATGAGAGAATATAATTTAGCTGATCCTAGGGACCACTGAACATTGTGATGCCATATTTTCTATTTTCCCTTTCATTTATTTAGTGACCTTGAGCAAATTATCTACAAAATTGGGAATAATAAATGCCGCATTTCCTCTGACTCAATGAGAGGTTATTTTGATGAATTAACTATCATCTGTGGAGTGTATTTTGAGTTCCTTTATAAAAGGTGTTACGATGTCTATGGATAGCTCATCCTGCAAAACAATGCTAGGCTAATCGCACAAAATACTGTTATTATCTCATCTCTTTTCTGCTCGGTAACCCATATTTTTGTATTGAAACTTTATCATAATCACCCGTTTCCCCAGTTATGTCCCAAACCCGCTGCCTAGCTTTCCACTCTTTCTGTGATTTGGCTACTTTCTACAGAGCTACACTTCGTTCTCACTATTTCTCAGTAAGAAATCCCTTTTGTTCTAACTTGCCAGTCATAATTGATAATCATTGATTAGCAAAAGCCTACCTGATTTTGAAGGTAACCATCTTACTTTCTCCATAAACCTTCTCTTAAAGTTCCAGGCTATCCAAATCTCTTTGTTTCCAACCATTTATTATATCTATTGTTGGCAGTGGACAACAGATATAATATGCTATTGAAATATATACTGCCTTAGATTTTGTGCAGGCACACTATATATATTTCTAACATTAGATTGTAAATTTCTTGAAGGCAGGAACCATATGTTTTAGAACTATTTATCCCATTATGTAGGAATTGTATGTGGGTGTGTTTGGTTAGTGAGTGTGTTATAGATGACTTTTCTAACTTTTAAAAAATTTCCTTTCTTCAGATATGTTGTGTTATGCTTACTTCCTGTGGGTCCAGAAGGTTAAATGAAGTGTGTACAGTATAGACTCTATTTGTAAAATAGTCAGGTATCCAAACATTGGGGTTATCATTCCCCTAGCTTTCAAGACATCTGAGGAAAAAAAGTTTTATTTCTTTCTTAGTAAGAGTGGGTAGTTCCAAACAAAATGGGAGAAATAGACTCTTCTGGCTTCATCCTTTTTTCTTTTTCTCCTTGCTCCTAGTTGTAATCTCCTTTGGGCCCTCCAGTTGCCCTGTTGATTAGGATCTACCTATCTGTTAATCACTCTTGACATGCCCCTCCCTCTGAAGCTAATGAATTTTTTTAACTTCTTTATTTTCCTGTCCCAACCATTACATTAGAGCAGAATGAAATCATTTCATCTGTATTAAGATAGTATTTTTCATCAGTACCTGAGTGTTCAAACTGTCCCAGTGACGGTCACATTTTATAGGGAATAATGCCTTAATGAAATGGGAATCTAATAGCATTTCAGAAATCATGATAATAGTTTTTGACCCAGTGCTATCTTCTGAAAGGCTGGTAATTTAACTGGCTTTATTGCTAAAAGTGGACTTAGAAGAACAAAAAATTAACACTATTCTTAGGCATGCTGCAACAAATTCTTTGTATTTCTTATACTAGGATTCAAAAGATCTCCACCAAAGGCACATATAAAATGTTTCTTGAGGAATGCCATGAAATAATTTTTTCTTTGTATTTTAGGGAAGGGTCTACAGGGTATTTAGGATCTCACTACTAAATGAGACTTGTTTACAGCCTCCACAAGAGCTGGGATTACAGGTGTGCCAGCACATCCAGTCTTAATCCCAGTCTAAGTGTGCCCTAGGTGTGGGACCAGCACAGCAAGCCCGGAAATCGAACCCCCTGCAGGCACTTTAATCTGCTGATCTATTTGGCTGGCTCAAAGCTTTTTGTTTTTTCTTTCTTTCTTTCTTTCTTTCTTTCTTTCTTTCTTTCTTTCTTTCTTTCTTTCTTTCTTTCTTTCTTTCTTTCTTTCTTGCAGTACCAGGATTTAACTCAGGACCCTGTGCTTACCAGGCAGGCACTTTTCTATTGAGCTATCTCCCTGGCCCTGAAACAACTCTTTCAAAGCAAAAATCTATGAAATACACACAACTAAAAGTTTGACCCCATTTAGGTACATTCTTTAGTTGATCATCTGATATTTTAGACTAAGGGGCATATGATAAGGACCACATTTTAGAATTAATGTTCTTCCAAGTCAAATATCTATCAAAGATATTAACTAATTCCTCTCACCAATCTTATGAACTAGAAAGAGTGATTGTATAGGAAAATGCCTTCCAATTGGATTTATATATAAGACTATTGGCTGATTGCTAGCCGACTCTATCTATGATCCTCATGGTTGTCTCTGTGCCAAACTAATGTCTCAGACAAATTCCTCACATGTACATATAGGGACACAAAGAAACCTATGTACGGAGCAGGAGCAGATCCTGTCCTTCTCTATTTCTGTCCCCACACTATTGCTTATCAACAGGTATTATACAGGGTACTACTAAGAATTCATCCTTTTCTGGACTTCTTTCAGAATTCCCCTCACAGCAGCTTTCCTGGCCTTTCTTTCCCTTCATTTATCCTAAAATCATGGACTAGAATGATTCCTACCTCCACAATTTCACATTAGCTATTAATAAGACATAGTTTTGGATATTCTGGAATAATTTGAAGAAAAATTTGTTGCATACTTCTTGAAACTCAAAGTTAACCCAATTATAGGAAGCTTAGGGTCACTGAGATAGCACAGTGGACTAAGCACCTGCTTAGCCAAGCACAAAGACCGCGCTTCAATCCCCAGCATCACATATTGTTCTGGCCTCACTCCCAGGGCGTGCTGAGCTTCCCAATGAGACCAGGCATGGTGACACACACCCATAATGCCTGTGCAAGGGTGGTTAAGCAATTCTGAGCTGGGTAGTGAGACCCTGTACCAAATATATTAAAAACACAAAGTTATAGGAGGCTTAGATGAAAGAGCTGAAGATATTCTAAGTAACTTTTAAAAAATGTCCAATTTCCCTCCTTTTGATCAGTAACTTCAAAAATATGTTATTGAGATACTCAAGGCATCCTGTTTTTGCAATTTCCTCATAAAATTGTTTATGGAAGCTAGTATGGCGGCACATACCTGTAGTTCCAGCACTCAGGAGGAGGCTGAGGCAGGTGATCCCTGCATGTTAGAGGCAAGCTTGGACTATAGCGTCAAGGTCAGCCTGAACTGCATAGCCAGACCCTGGCTCAAAAACAAAAAACCAAAACACGTTTACAGAAAAACTTTCAACTTTTTTGTGGTCTTTATAATATGCTATGTGGTGGTGATATTTTTTCTTCTCTCCTGATCACCTTTTCTTATGTATTTGATACAGGGCCTCACTATGCAGCTCAGACTCATAGTGATCTCCTGTTTTTAGCCTCCCCAGCACTGGGATTACAGGCTTGCACCTCCACACCTTGTCTCCGTTACCAGCTCATTGTGCGGGGGATGGGGCCGGCACAGCACAGCATAGCATGTGGTTCTGGGGATCAAACCTTGATCACTGCACTTGCTAAGCAATGCTTAATCTTCTGAGCTATCTCAACAGCCTTTGTCCTTTTCACTTTTAAAGAAAAATTGGGGGTGGGAGTGTGGTGTCTGTAAAGCCTTATTAAATTAAAATACAAAGGATCAAAATAAATTGGGTTTAAATCAACTATCAATGTTTTTTTTTTTTTTGCAATTTGTTTGCGATACTACAATAAGGTACCTAGCCAAAGAGTAACAGTTGCTCTGAATTATAGAAACAGCTTTCTAGTACCAACTTAATAAAGTTTCACTGGATTTGATACCCATACCATGCTAGATGTGGTAGGACATTTCTAAGCATGGTAGAGAATTATTCTACCAGGTTTCAGTAGTGCCTGGTAATGTAATCCTAGGAGTGAATTCTTTACAGATCGAAGAAATACTTCAAGGACATCTAGAAGCACTCACATTTTTCTTTGAAAATGCATGTTTGACCTGCTGTGTTAGTGCCTTTTCATATCCACCATTCCTCTTCAAGATTTTAATTAAACCACTGACTCTGGGATGCATCACTTTACAATATACACATCAAGCTAGGTTTAACTGTTTGATGAAGTCTAGAATAAATAATAGAGCAGAGGCTGATGGGGAGAATGGGCAGCACATATAATCAGGTTGGGTGTAAATTGTTACTAATGCAGGAAAGCTTGGAGTAACAGAGCCAATAGGAACTATTAAGTCAGAAGTTCTTCCCAGGCTCACCAGATAGCTCAGGGGATTAAGGCACTTGCTTAGGCAGACCCAAGGACCTGGGTTCAATGTCCAGCATGCAGTGCTGGCGCCATCCCCAGCGCACCTTGAGAGGGCAATTGAGACCGTGTGCAGCAGTTGGGGAGCTGGAAACAGGAGGATCACTATGAAGACCCTGTACTAAATACAAAAATAAAGTTTTTCCCAAAGCCTTTGCCTCATTATTGCTGCCCACAAGAGTTGGGACAGTTTCTAGACTACCTGTTCTCAATTTCCTGCTACCTGCCTTAACTTTAACCAAAAGCACAAAGGAAAACAATCAGGAGAACATGCACCCATGCTACTAAGTACAGTGCTAGAAAATAGAACTTTGACTTCTTGTAGTTAAAGAGATCCTAGTCAGTGAGGTTGGCAGCCTCAGGGAAAGAAGTATATTTCAAATGTATGCTTCCCAATGCTATTGACCCTATGGCAAAATACTGAGCAAATCTATTAATTAGTGTTTTGTTTGTTTCCCTAGTTTTAGTTTAAATCTTTTTTTATTTTATTTTTTAAGACAGGGTCTTACTATGCAGTTTGGGCTGGTTTTGTGTTCACTTTTTGTAGCTCCCACGCTGCTCTCCAACTCACAGTGATCCTCTTGACTCAACCCCCCCCCCAGTCCTCGGATTACAGGGGTGAGCCACTGCGCCCAATTTAGTTTAAATCTTTTTTTCAATTAAATTCCAAATCTTCATATGTGCTTGTTGGTTAATTATCATATGTTGAACTATCCCAAGTTGGAAGACATTTAATGCTTTTGAAACTAAGCGTTCATGAAACAACTATTAAAATTCTTATCAAAGTTTGGAAGATTTATTTTGAGTAGGGCATAAGATTTGATGCCTACCTTCAAGAAAGCAAAGTTTATACTAGTGTTTCTGGACTCACAATGCTTATTCTACAACTAAAGTTACTAGATACATGTTTAGAAATCTTAGTGTGGAACAAACACGATGAATGCCATATGACGTAGACTGCTACCGAAATAACCCAGGAAAGTTGGACTTCAGAGGATGCTACCAATTATAAACTCCTTTAATGCGAGGGCCTTGTGTTTGTCACTGCACACCCTTGCTTCTAAGCAGGGTGGCCATCAAGGGTTCATTGAAAAAGAGTGGAAGACGCACAGTAGAAAAAAGACAAATGGCATGCTATAGGTTCTTTCTATTTGAGAAATTTGAGGTAGGTACCTATTGCCATGAACTGTGACTTGGCCAGGTTGTAAAGGACAGTGAATTTGCTAGAGTGAGACATTAATTCTGTGTTCAGTTGGTAAGGAATTTTTCAGCAAGATAGTGGAATGGTAGAAACAATGTTGTGTGTTTGTTTTGTAAGATTTCAGAAGGTTAGAAAAACTCCAACTGGGTTGGAGATAGACAAAGGCTAGATAAGAGTTTTTAGTTACTAACATTTGATTCAGGGTAGTGTTGGTCAAATTTGAGCCTGAAGACCCCATCTCTATAGTATCTAATTGCACAAGTCTGAGGTGGAGCCTGGGAGTGTGAATATCTGATGCTTTGCAAGCTGCTTTTCTGGTTTGAAGTCCAATTTGAGCACCTCTCAGGGAAGACTTAAGCAGACTTTGATGACTAATTGAATATGAGAAAGGAGATATAGGAGGGGAGGTAAAGAGTCAGATAAAAGTTCAGTTTCAAAAATGTTGAATTTGAAGAGCTGGCTACATACTGAAAAGAAATTAGGAGTGTGTTTGTTCAGGAAAATACAGGGAAACTGAGTCCTTTGTGGGTATAAGTAGTAGAAGAAATTGTGAGAGATGAAAAGAATAAGATTTCCAATTATCCATCTAAGAATTCTAATGCCACTTAGTTTCAAATTTTACAGCTTTCAAATCTTTCACCCATGACTGCTCTCTGCCTTGATTGAGATACGTTTGCAATTTAGACAACAAATGCCCATTCTTTTTATTATGTATTTGTCATTGGCCAATGTATACAGTAAACTACTTCAGTTTTTATTTATTAGTTTTATATTTTAATATTGTTAAATATACTTTAATTTTTATCTAGATAAAACCCTTAGATGACAAATTGTTGCAAAGGGATTCTTTGTCTAAAATTCTGATATTGTGTTTAGTTTGGTTAGGTGTTTTCTGTAGTGAACAACTTAGTAAACACTTTTTTGTCTCCAAATGTAAATGTCTACTAAGGACATGAATTCTATTTATGTATACAGTGACAAAATGCAGCTTGACTAAAATAAGTAAAATGTCAGCGTCGGAAACGCTAATAAATGACAGCATCTCCCCAAGTTAGAGATTTTCTAAACTTTTTCATTCTTCACATCTTGCTGGGCAGGGGAGATGGCTCAGTAGAATAAATGCTTCCCTGGCAAGTGCAAGGACCTGAGTTCAATTCCTGGTTCTGCCAAAAAAAAAAAAAAGGCTGAAGTCAATAACTTCTTCAAACAAACAAACAAACAAACAAAAAAAAAAAACACTTCAGAATTTTTGGGCCTGCCCATTAGCTCAGTTGTTTAAATGACTGCTTAATCAAAGCAATTAGAATGCTGTGGTTGGATCTCCTGATCCTCAAGCCTTACAAAACCTGCCTTAAGGCACCCTGAGCTAGCCAAAAGAAAACAAAAAACACTTCACATCTTGCTGTTTTTCTTGTTCAAAGTCTCTTTTCCTCCTGTTATTGCCCTCCATCACACCTCCACTATCCACATTCCCCAAATCAAGAAAACTGGACTTAATATATTTTGGCTTCTATTATATAAAAAACCTATATTTACAATTATGACATTCCAATGGCAACTTGTGACTCCTTATGCAAATTTGTGGACAGGTGAAGAAGTTAATTCTGAATCATTAAGGAAATATACAACAGCTGTCTAAATGGCCTCTTCACTCTCTAAAATATTCCCTATACCTGTTAGATTACTGTATTGGTATTTGAAAACTAGTACCTTGTGGGAAAACTCAGTTTAGTTCAAACAAAGGATTAGAAGTGAAAATAGGAGAAGCAAATATTTAATGAGTTTGCCAACACCAAACAGTGTGTGTGAAGTTGATTACCCACCTGATTCCCCAGCCTTGTACCTAGATCAGGTTTTAATTTCTGAAATGAATGAATCCATGCCTAAGGATCAAAAACTTGCCATCAGTGAAGATCAAAAGCATGCACTGAAATGTCCCCTTAAAATGATTTTTAACCATGTTTAATTGTTATTGGAACAAGTCGCTAGTTGACTTCCCCCCTGTAGATAGCAAAATTTAGATGTGAAAATTCATAAAAGTTCATCTTATACCTTATACTTCCCTGGTAGTTGTTTCTTTTCCAGGATTATTTCTCATATAAGTGGTAGATTAAGTTTTTGCCATTCAAAATGATGTACAGATGGACAGATGGATGCATGCTGGTATGGGTGCTCTGTTGTGTTTCACCAGAAGTATATTTTGCATCTGAAAACACTTACAAAACTCTGGCTTCACATTTGCAATTGTACCAGTTGTAGGCAAAACTGTTCTCAAAAAGAGAAAATATATATTGTCAAAATAGAAATGAATAAAATGGTGTATGTTTGCTAAGTTGCAGAAGCAGAAAAATGTAATTTTCTATTGTTATTGAAGTAGGTCTCCATATAAAAAGGAAGTCAGTAATTTGGTTGTGAAATTATATATTCAGTAAAGCTGATACTCATGGGGCTGCTAAATATTTTCACTGCATGAAAAAATAGAGTACATATATTGAATTCTTAAAGCAAGTGTGTATATATCCCGGTGTCTGCAGGCTTAATTAAGGTTATCAGAGTTTTTTACATATTGCACATTCATTCTAACACATGTTGCACTTCTATCCTGGCTACTTCTTTCTGCCTTTGATATTTAAACTCCTGTTATTCTTAAAGAAATTGAACTCGGCAGTCTATTCCATACAGAGAGCAGATCATGGGAAATGACTTTTAATGAAATTCAATATCAATGTTAAGCAGTTTTAGTGATTTAGAATTGAACCGAACATTACATAGGTTTACATTTATCATGATTTCTGATTCTCTGCCTAATTTCTCTCCTACAACGGTCTCACATACAATCACTAACAAAAGAACTGCCATCACTAAATACAAATCTGTTTACCTGTTAGTAAAATCAGTGATATTGGAAAGGATATAAATGACCTCTAGTTAACTGGAACTTGTCATCGTTGTCTAAACTATTATGTCGAAGCTCAGTTTGTAATAGGTGCTTCAAACTATAGATTCTGAGGTGATAGGGAACGGAGGGGGCCAGGCATCAGAGCTTGTTTCACTGCCAAACAAAATCTTGTATCCAGAGAGCTGCTTTTTTTCTTTTGAACTATTTATCTCTATGAAAAATTGTGCCTGTCACTGAAAGATCTTTTTTATTCTGTTACATGCTTCCCAAAGGGCACATACAATGAAAAGGTGGGACTCAACTAGTTAAATAATGAATCAATTTTGAGGTTTTAGCATAAGTGACACCTCCATGGTCGTCTTTTTGGACTGTGATTTCTGGTAATAGCAAGTGGAAAAAAAAAAGAAACTATTACCGCTGTTGCTATGGATCTTCTATCTGCTGAGGTTCAGGCATCGTTTTTGGAGGCTGTGATGTAAACCCTGCTTAGGGAAGGTAGAATTTCCTAGTACCACAGGATTACTGCTGCCTCATGAGCAAACAGAAAATATAGTTGAGGGAAAAGGTATTGGACTCTGGAAGAACAGAAAGACAGTAATTCCAAGAAAAGGAAAAGTAGCCTTTTGCTTTAAAGATTAAGAATTCTGTATTTTTTTTTAGAATGGGGAATTTCTCTACTTTCTGCAGAGAAGAGAAAAAGGTAACAGAAAAAGAAATTGGGGAGGTAATAGTAATTCATTTCTTTGTTGTTGCTTTTGACTTCTGTGATGAAAGTTACATTTGCATAATTTGTTATGGCAAGAATGTAAAACATCTTTTTGGTTGGGAGAAAGCTTGTGAACAATCAGGGAAGAGGGGATGGTTATTTCAGCTGCTTTTTTATTTAAGATATGCAGGTTTTGGTGTTATGTGTATTTGGTTTAATAAATTGTTTCTAGACAACTGAAGTCATTCTGGCCTTTTCTTCTCCTCCATAGCTGAAGGAGTACTTTTTATCAACAAGGAAAATGTCAGAATATCCTTTGGATTTTATTTGGCTAATTTGAATTGCCGTTTTGTGGGGAGGGAAGGCAGAATAAGAGATTAACTTTCAAATGACTAGATTTAACTTCATTGTTATTTTCCTGTAGGCTCTGGCATTAAAGGTCTCCCTTGAGGAAAATAGTTCTTCGGAGCATTTCAGGGGTAAATAGATCTCAGGTTTACTTTAAAATAGGTTTGTCTAATGAGTTTTTAGCACTGTTTGATTTACGTTTTGGCTAAGAGTTCTAAGTGCTAGTAGTCCAATTACTTTTTCTAAGAAAACTTACCGATATGAGTACTATGTTGTTTGTTTTAATGATTTTAAGTTTTCAGTCATTAAAAGATATAAATGCGTTCATACTTTGAGGAAAAAAAAGAAAACCTCTGATTTATGCCCAGGGGCTGCAGCCCTCTTTAACTTGCAGGATAGAGATGACTCTCTCGGGTTGTCCATCTACATGGCTGGGTTCTGGGCCGGTTTGTGTAACTAGAAACATTTTAATTGGATTACTCTGTGTATAGTTTTTGACAGCAGTATGTCTTGAAATTATGTTGTAAAAGCCAATCCTGATTTAAATATAAGGTACAGTTTTATGCTTTTTAAAAAGACTTTTTTAACTGAAAAAAAGTGATATGCTCATTGTGAAAGAATATCCTTATTTAATATGCCCAAATGTTCCCAAAGCTTAAGTATTTAATCCCTTATGACAGAGTTCTAAGTCATTGCTCCCTGGAACTAAGATGAAAAATACAGTGTATTCTGTCCCTCTGTACTGTGAAATAATGCCTGCAAGTATTTCTTCTAATGTAAAGTGAGAGGATTACATATGTGATCTGTAAAATATGTTTTGTAACTCGTACTAACGAATTAGGACTTGGTTATTATGTGTAAAAGTAAGACACACATGACTATTTGTATATCAAAGAGGTTGAATGCCTATTCCACACAAATTTTTAGTTAGATGAAGCAATTAATGTGCTATTACTTGTTGACTATGCATAATTTTCTACTAAGATGTATTAAGACTATAGTGTGTGCCTTATGCTTCAGGTAAGAGGTAAGTTTGTGAAGTTTTGGAATTTTTTTTATTATCCCTTGAAATACTTTTGAATACGTATGCTTTTGAAAATAGCAATCACCACCACCTTGTTAGTAATCTTTTTGGAGCTTCATTGCTCTAATGTACCTTTTCTAATTGGGGTTCTTCATATGAACTTTAAATCAGAGAAAATGATGTGAGTTGTTCTTTTCTAAGTCTCCTAATAAGGTGATATAAGTAAGACCCGTTTGAGGTGCATTAGAGAGCAGATAATTTACTTCATACAATGGATTCCTTGCGGCAGCAGTTAGCAAGGTACAAGCAGGGACTCAGTTCTGCCTGAGAACTGTTTGTATGTGAGCTGCAAGAACATGTGTGTGTTTGCACTTCTGTGTATATGTGTATGTGTATGTGTATGTGTGTGTGCACACATATGTGCATCTGCGTTTCACTTTTCATAGTAATTGTTATAAAAGAAGAATATGTGTCACTCAGAGTATGCAGACTCTATCCGACCCACAAACCCCAGAATTTTTATTATTTGGCCCTTTACAGAAAAGTTTGCCATCTAGTACCCTAGGATCTTACTCTCCACTGAGATTTTCTGATCCAAAAGATGGTTTTAGTAATTTCACTGAGATTGGGATATACTATAAAAATAGAATTTTTTCTCTTTCATAGGGCAATTAACTTGCATACTGGTCTTATTATTCTAATAATAAAATCAAGGAAAGAACCCTGATTGTAATAAATGTAAAGAGATATTTTTGGTTGCTTTTTAAAGATAAATTTTAACCACTGAGTTAGACAAGAATTGAATTGGTAATGCTGATGAATGATGTACGCTGTGTATGTGTTTGCATCTGGTTGCATTTTAATGTTTTTTTTTTAATTTCTAGAGAAACAAAAGTGGATATGTTTTGCAATGGAATTTCCAGAAGGAAAGAGAGAACATTAATTGCTTTTATCAGTATTTCAAATTAAATAGCCATATCTATTAGAGGAGGGAAATGAATAGTGAGTGCTAAGTGTCAGATATAATCACATTTGTTTCCTCCTTGTACTGAGTAAGTGTCTTCACCCTACAATTAACATCTCAGGTACCCTGTCAGCAGCAAGGAGAATAATACTTAATCAAAAAATGTGTTAAAATTATTAGATCATAGCATACGGAATAATCAGGCTCTATCAAATGCCACTTAACTATTTGATTTAGTGGGGGAGGTGCCAGCAGCCATAAAACATGTATTGGTAAATGACAAAATTATCAGGAGAAGAACCGACTGGCAGGCATTATTTATACCTTGCTTCTGATTTTCTTTCTCTCTGTGTTTAGTTAATCATGAAGTTTTATCAGCGGCTTTTCCCCAGAATGTGTCAGAAATCATGCCTTATTTTATCATGTCACCCTGGCCTTTGTCGTTAAGTAGACTCCGAGCTGTGCGAAGACATGATGGAGTTACCTGAAATGTAGCATTTATTTTATCACTCATCTGCTGAAAGCTGTCAGTGCCTCCCTAGCAGCTGGACCAGAAATTCTGAGGAAAGATGGGGCAAGCCAGGGTGTAACGACGGTAAGGACAGGCACTGTGTGTAGCTGAGCTGGCTTCAAGGCTGGGTATGAAGAAGGGAAAAAGAAGGAGAAAGAAATTAGTCAAGGCAAGAAATGACAAAGGGGGTTTTATGGCTGTATTCTTCAAAATGCTTTTTAAGTCCTTTTGGGGTGGTCTGCAAGGAATTATTGAGTGAATGGCACTTTCTCTCTGATTGGGACAGAAAATGATAGGTACAAGTCAGCTCAAGTTGTAGATCACAGGTCTTTTTGGGTAGGCACTGCTCAAAGCATTTTAATTACTTTGACTCCTCAAGCTTGTTTTGGTGACAGCAAGCCAGGAACTAATTAAGGAACTTCCTCATTGTCTCAGTCCTGAGGTTATTTATTTGCATTGTGCACTTCACCTCCCACCCCAGCTAGAAATCACTTATTAAAAAACTCAAAAGAAGTATTTTAGAAGGGTCACATCCAGTTCTAAAATTATACCATCCTGCTCTTTAAATGTTCTAAATAAACTTTATAGATTTTTTGAAAAAAAAATTCAGGATTCATATATGTATGCAAATGTGCTACTAGAAGGTGATTATCCTAATGGGAGAATTACTACTTTGGCAAGTTGATTGCAAAATAGACAGGGAGTATAAATTTCAACCAGCAAAATGGTTTGTATTTATATTGGTATATATTTTTCATGTCTTTCTAGAAAACTTGAACATTTCTTTGGCTATAATGATATTTGTTAAAGTTAAAGATTTGGCTCTTACAGCGAATACTTCATAATGCAGGACCATTTTCCCCTTTATTTGGACATTTAATTTGACAGACATTTAAATTGCACTTTGGTCATATGTGCAGATTTCAGCAATGTTGGCATAGATCAGTGGGTGTAAAAACTGATGGATCTGTACCTGGAGGGAGGAAGATTAGGATATTTGTAATGCTTTTGAGTAGGAGAGTAATGGAACATGGGGTGGGCTGGAGGTAGGTTTTTAAAATTTCAGTTCAAAACATTTTGGAGAACTTTCAGAAGAAAATAATTTACAACAAAAATCGAATTTTTCTAAGTCACAATTCTTTGGGAAAATACAAATATCATATATGGAGCTTTAAAAATGAATAGCATTCCTTATGCAAAGGAAAGGAAAGAAGAATAATAAAATCATCATTAAGGATGCAGAAATTCAGCCAACCTCTATCTTGTTGGTGTAAACTACCTTTTCATGCAAGTTGCGAGTATCATATTCGCAGCTCAGTGCTAATGTTTCTGCTCATTTGTAGCAATTCTTCTCAGCTTCACTGTTCAGGCATAACTGCTTTGCATATACACAAGCACCATATCACTTATTTTCTGAGTGTGTTTTTATTTATTGATGTGCGGCAAATTTTTTTAAAGGGCATAAGATAACAATAAGCATTTTCATAGCCATACACACATACATATACGTCAACATACACTCTGATGGCATTTTTCACTTTGTGGAAATAAAAAGCAGATTGTTGAATGCATTAGAGAGCATGCTTTCAGCACAATCTCTCTCGGCATCATTTTTAGTGCTTGCCAAGATGAAAATCATTTGCTGTTGACACCATCATGTTACGAGTATCATTTTCTTGTGATCACAGGATGTTAAAGCCTGCAGGACCCAAGAGATAATTTTCTGGAGTCCTGAGATTCTATTGGGTAACTCCTTGCAAATACTCTTTGATTAAATTCATTCAGAGTATAGATTTGATTAAAGAGGAAAATGTTGGAGGAAAATTATTCTATAGCCACTTTCTCATTAAGAATGAAAAGGTAAGTCTATGTAAAATTCCACTTTTTCAATCAGTGTTAATTTTCTAAAAGAACTCATGGTGTTAATAATTTAGTGCTGTGCTTACAAGCTTCAAACCTATTGATTTTAATTGGAGTTCTGCATCTAAAAGGAAGATAGGCAGTGAGGAAATCAATTTTGTTTTAATCCAATGCATTGGATTAAAACAATACAGTGCTAAAGATTCACTGTAACATTACCCATGATAGTTCGATATTTCCTGTAACAGTCACTGCCTTAGATTCTAACCAAAGGTGCCTATTTCTGAAAGTACTAGAATGACATCCTTTTGTTTTACCTCTTCCATGGATAACATAAATGAGGCTCTTACTGTCCATCACTTTAAAGTGCCCTGTGTGGGTTTGATTAAATAATGGCTTGAATAAATTAGGATACCTGTTTTATCATTTATCTGTTAACGCAATCTTGTCTCCCTTTCATTGTATGGCCTTGGTACCCTTTCCAAATGAATATTTTATAGTTAGGGCTTATTATCAATCCCAAGCTATGTATCTATCTATCTATCTATCTGTCTGTCTGTCTATCTATCTATCTATCTATCTATCTATCTATCTATCTATCTATCTATCTATCTCCACATCCTGTCTAGTCAGTAATAGTTCCTGTAATTTTAACATTATTATTCATGGTTAAACCTGACCCTAGTTGAATTGTGCACTTCTCTGTGTGTGTCTAGCTCAATTAAATTAAAAAGAATGTGCAAAAGTGATAATGCATCTTGTAGCCTTTGGAGGCTACTGATCTTGAGTATAAAATTCAAGACAACTCCAGGGCATGCAGTAGTCATGAGTTCGCAGATGTGCTTCCAGCAGCTGATTGGCAGATATGCCTGATATGCATCCTTGTGTGTGTGTGGTTGCTACCAGCTCTTCTTTTTTTTTTTTTTTTCTTTTTGAAACAGGGTCTCACTATGCAGTTCAGGCTGGCCTTAAGCTCACTTTGTAGCTCAGGCTGGTCTCGAACTCACAACAATCCTCCTGCCTCAGCCTCCCGAGTGCTGAGATTGCAGGCATGCGCTCATATTATCTCAAGAACTGCTGTTTTGCAACCTAATCAACTCTCCCATTGATATAGAAAAACCTCAAACTTTTTGAAAACTTTTATTATGTTAATCACATATGAGAATATGGATTAGCTCAAAATTTCATACCAATCCTAACATCCTTTCGCTTATTGAGTGTAATCTTCCCTGTAGGAAAAGTCAGAAATCAAATTGCAATTTAAAGGATACCTTTGGGCCAAAGAATTTTTCTGTAGCAGATTCCCATGTAAACACCCTGCCAGCACGGAAGGCTACAGTGTGTAAAATACTGGAAGGAGTACTGTGAGTGTCTCTGGTGCCCATCATTTTTTTTAATGAAGTTACTGTTGAAAACAGGACCATTACGCCAATGAAAGGTAGTGTGAGCTTAATAAAATGTGTGCTCTACTGACCTTAGGTAAAGGGTAATGGGAGTCAGGGGATAAAGCAATGAATCCCTAGGGGACTGAACAAATTGTGTGTTTGTTTTTATCATTTTAGTTAAAGGCTGAAATGGAGAAAGAAAAGCAGGATATTGTAGATTGAAAAAATGACTCGAGTCAAAGTCTCAAAGATAAGGAAGTAGAGTTAGTCGCTAGCAGAGCATTGCATTTAAATTTGTGTACTTAATTAATATGCTGAACTGTGAAAGGCTCAAGTTCATAACTTCCATGGATAACCCACTATTATTGTGGACTGCTGGACTGTGTTGGATTGTTTTGCTGAATTCACACACCTATAGTATTTAGATGCAGATGGAATAGCCATGTCTGACAGGACTAAACAAATATAGGGGACACAAAGGAAGGACCATTCTGTATCTGTATATACAGTATCGTTAATATAGATATACAGCTACTTTCACTTAATTCAATGAGAAGAAAGATTTGCACTAATAGTGTTTGGACAGAATATCCTGTCTGCATCTTGTACTATGGATAACCACTAAGAAGATAACAATGTACAATATATTAATTATTGTAACTGTCCTTTAATCAGTTTTGATACTTTCATTACTATTTGTTTCTCAATAAAATAAAAATAAAATTGTGTACCTAGGCTATTACCTCCTGAAGTTTTGGTCTTGAGATATACAAAAATACTCCTGGAGGGGACAGGGAGATGGAGATGGCTCAGTAGAATAAGCACTTGCCTCGCAAGTATAAGGGCCTGAGTTCAATCCCTATTTCCGGAAAAAAATAAAAATAAAAAATAAAAAATCTCCTGGAATTCTTCAGGTACTTTGTTTTGTTGGCTATTTAAGCTATGCTCATGGTTCAGCATAACTATGTTACCTTCTGAATACTTTCTGCATGAGCATATTTCACAATTATAGGAAGACTAATGAGACCTTTAGTCTTGTACCTGTTCAATTGCTTACTCTGCTCTACTCCCTTAGGGACCATCTGTCTTCCATAATAGGATGTGGTCAGAGTGAGGAGCCCAAAATTGTCTGGAGACTTACTCACTTTACCACTCTGTGTATATCCTGGTTTTCTTGGCCTACTTTACAACTTCATAGTTGTGATTTGAATGCAGTGTACTAGTGATTTTGATTTTCATACTGGAAAAACAGGACTGTATGTACTTTTCACCTCAGCCACTGTATGCTGTGATAGAACTGGTTGTGTGGTCAGTGCAAGTTCATCTACTACCTTACTGTTCAAAATTAGTGTTGGTGACTGTAAATGAGTTGGCTTCTGAAATTTCTCAGATTTGCACAGCTTCAGAACAGTAAAGAATTTAGAGATCATCCAGTCTACTGTTCTCTCTCATTATACAGATGGGGAAGCCAACATTTAATTGCTGATTTCTTATAATTTCCGGGCTAGGCAAAATGAAGCCAATTTTGTCTGACCTCTCTGTTCTCTTTCCTCCTCAATACTTAAAGGAGCCAGACAGCTTTTTTTTCCTGTTGAAATGGCTGAAAGGACAGAGAGAAATGAGTTCAGTGATGCAATGGAATTTACATCCAGCATGTATTATGATAGTAGCTTTACCTTTTGGGTTATTGAAAGAGGCATGTGATCCTCTGCAGGACTGTTTCTTTTCCTGACCCAAACGTTTAATTAAAAGGCTTTAAGAAAACATAATAAGATCCTATAGTTAGTCCAAACAGCAAAATTAGTTATTTCCTTTTGCTTAAATGGTCTTAGATCCAAGGGTGATTTATCTGGTTGAGCAAAATAATCTGCCATTTCAACTATCACTTCAAATAACGGGAATGTGAAGACCTTCATACCCAGGAAATACAGCTAATAAAAATGCTGCATATTATGAAATTGTTTCCCGCCTGAGGATTTCTAACACTGTGAAAGTGTGGTTAAATTTATTCTCCATGCTGCATGAATCTCTTTAGAAAAATGTCGTGTACAGTAAAGTGACAATAGAATCAAAGAAATGTCTTGTTCTTCTTTCCCCAGTGTGAATTGAAGCGTCTTACAAACATATGCAAAGAACTGTATTCTTCACATCCCAGAATGTGTCCTCCTTGCTTCACTGTAAAGAGAAAATGGAAGTTAAGAGGCAGAGGCCACTCTTATCTCTTGAGTAGGAGGAATTATGATGAAGGAATATTATCAATTATTCTTTTATTCTTAAGATGAAGTAGACTCAAAATTACTAATCAGGAGAGACTCCTCAAACTGCTGTGCTATTCTTGCAGCTATGTCAAAATCTTTTGTAATAAATGTAATGAAGTTACCCTTTACCAAAATATTTGCAGTCTTAGTATTCTTCCTAATGAGATGCATTTAAAAATAGGAATAATAAAATAAAGGGAGATGAATAAGTACTTATAAGTTTAATCTGCTTCCTGCTTTATGAACACATTTTTCTTGTTGCTATGTACAATATTGCTGAAAGTTTAAATGGTTGTCTTCAGAGTACAAAACAATACTATGTGAAACCTTTGACTTCATGTTTTGCCAGTAAAGGGTTGTAGTGCTGGTCTGATCTATCTCAGTATGGCCTTTCAACTGAGAGGCTAATGAAAAGGTCCCAAGTGTGTGTTATTGGCATGGTCTCTGATGACCACAAGCAAACTCATGGTTCATATATTTTTTTTCATTTATTTTTATTTTATTAAAATACAAATGTCAATCAGACAGTTTCAAGACACCTTAACCATACACATTCGATGAATTAATACATTGCAAACTGTTTTCATAATGTTTTGGTATTGTACAAGGCGCATACATGATATTATATTTACAGATATTATTTTAGCAGATATCTCTTATCAGTGAATTAAGAGAGTAGTTGCTTACTTATCTTATTTTTATACCAGAATTATATCAAAAATTCAATAATTATTTACTTAGTGGATGACCATAGCACTAAAAGCCGACATAATATCCTGTCCAACCACCATTAGTGCAGATCTTGCCTCTCATAGAATTATGTAGAAGCACAGCGTTATCTATCCCAACTGTACTGTCTATACAAACACATCATGATTTTTTTTTTCCCCTTCCTTTGTCTACACCTGTCAAAGGTGGGCACTCCAATGTCATTCAACTAACTTAGGTGCTTGAACTCGACTACACAATCCAACACAGTCCTGCATTCCACAACAATAGTGAGTTATTCAAAGAAGTTGTCAACCATAGGCATTTACAGCTCAGCTTAATATTATGGCCCTGCGAAGTATACTTCATTTTTATACTTTTCTGCTGGATGGTTAGGACCTAGATAGAGCAAGACTTACATACCAACACATGTATTTTATGTTTCTTATGTGGTCAGTGAAGTCCCCTCAGGGTTTATCTTGTAGTCCTGCATGAACAGATAACCCACAAACTTCGAAAAAATCCTAACTAATAAGCAATCAGACAGAGGACTACTGTCTAGAATATATAATGAACTAAGATATAACAGGGCCCTCACATTTAAAGACCCAATTCAGAAATGGGCATCTGAGATAAATACACACTTCTCAGAGGACGAAATTAAAGAAGCGAACAAATATATGAAAAAATGCTCCACATCACTAGCCATTTGTGAAATGCAAATAAAAACAACACTGAGATATCATCTCACTCCAGAAAGAATGGCTATCATAAGGAAATCAACCAACAACAAATGTTGGAGAGGTTGTGGGGAAAAGGGAACACTTCTCCACT
>PVKA01008594.1:0-72363 GCA_004027165.1 Ctenomys sociabilis
CACGATAGGGAGAGCTGATTTGCAGTAATGATAAGGGAACATCTAGGGGGAGTGGCTGAGTAGCAGGCCCAAAGGACAGTCACTAGGAGTGTGAAGCAGCTGCCAGACTAAAAAAAAAGAGAAGTATTCTTACAGTTTAAGAAATCTATAATAGAATATCTGAGTAAAGAAAGATGGCCATCTGACAGGTAATTAAGACTACTTAGACCCAATTAAATGCAGACAACTGAGCCCGGGATAGCAGGAAGAGGTGACATCCAGGAGCAGTCGTGAGCATCACAGGGAGCAAGGGTGCAGACAGGTTTGCGGAGCCTGCTCAGTTCATCAAACCTCCTGCACCATTGCTTTCCCTGGTTGGGCAGCCTCTAGGGAATCACCCTGAGACAAATCTTCAGATCCACCACTTGCAAAGCTCAAATACCTCCTCTCTAGCTCCATGGACATTTCCCAGCTGCCTCTTCTTGATTTGTTCAGGAGAGGGCTGTGGGGAGGGCTGCTGGCCTGCCTCAGTGTGATCCTCTTATGTCAAGCTCTGAGCACACAGGTCAGTGCCGTGAGTCCAGTGGGATTTCTCTGCTCATCTCTTGTCCTCAGCCTGCAGTGTGGGGGTGGGTCATGTCTTTAGGGCTAAGCATTGCGTTTGCAGGTGAGGGTACTGTGGTCCTACAAAGGACTGTCTCAGGGTCGTATGTAGAGTTCTCTGGCTGCAGAGCTGGGATGAGAGCCCCTGTGAGCCCCAGTACCCTTCCTGCAATGCCTCATGGGCTCTTTCTCCTAACCCAGCCACTCACTGACCTCTCAGGTTTTGATGAAGAAGAGGAGAGGAGCAGGCAGCAGTGGCAGGGTAGACAGGCTTTGCAGACCAGCAAAGAGCCCTCAAGATCTAGGGGAAACCTGCTCCAGGACTCCGTCCCCTGTCAAAGGTTTTGTCTGTCTTGCTTCAGGAAAATGAGGTGGCATCTTAGCTGATGCTCCCAGGACTCCCTGGCTCCTAGGAGAAACCTTGAGGCGCCCGTTCACTGCTGCCTGCAGGATGAGTAGCTCTGGCTATGGGCTCAAGAGAAGCTGGCCCCTCAGTGAAGGAGACAGGCCCCACCGCTTCCGTTCTCAGCAGCAATGCCCTGGGCCAGGTATTAAATCGAGGCAGTAAAGTTTCGCTTTGAATGGCCACACTTGTTTAAATGCTTGTCACAATTACACTAATTTTAACAATCTAGCAATTGTAACATCCTCGTGAGCATCACCATCTTCTCAACTTCGACTGCCTCCCAAGTGCACAATCCGCGGTGTGGCCTGCTCTTTAGAGCCACTTCTCCCTCTGTCATCCTCCTTGCCCCTGCCAGTGGCCTTGTGCTGTTGCTCATAGTCACCAATGTGGGGGTGGTGGGATCATGGCTTGCTGAGCTCAGACCGCAGCCAGCTGACTCACCAGGCTTTATTGGTTTGGCTTTCCCAGGAAGGCTGTATTTCTTCAATGTGCCTTCCTTGGGTTATAAAGCGAGTACATAACAGCACTGTAATTTCCCACTTTTACAATTCCAGGGTGAGAGACTCACTTTAGGCCTATGAAATAACAAGGAAGAGGAATGTGGAGAACCTACAAACAGAAAGTCAATAGGGGCACTCCAGTTGTAAGGCCAGAGAGCCAAAAAGTGACAGAAGGAAGAGGAAGTAATTAAAGGCAACCCGCAGTGAAGATTTCAACACTTGTGCCCCATTTACCACCCCATTTAGAGGCATGGTTGGGGTTATAAGTTGGAGCTCTGTAGTTCCTGTCCTGCCCTGAGCCCAGACTCAGATCCTCCTAAGCTATTGCTGTTGAGAATTTGGGAACCTGTCTGCTTCAATCTGCCACTACCCTGGAGACACTGAAGGGCCAGATAAGTGTCCATGCTCCCTGTGTGCACTGGAAACCATCCTTATTCATGGTCAGCAGGTAACTCCTTCTGCCCAACACCCGAGCTCCCCCAGAGGTCCATGGAGAAGTCAGGCATCCAGTAGCTCTTGTCTGCCCCTCTGGTGCTCAGGCAAAGAAAGAACTCCCACCTAATGCTTCCACTGGGCCGCTGGGCTGACATCTGGTTTCCCCTTGCCACCACTCCAATGCTCAGGATCCAGGTCCAGTTTCTGTGCCCTCTTGCCTGGATTTGTAGGGTACTGGGTCTATACTGGGTTCTGTCCCTGTCCCTGGAAGTCAGAGTCATATAGTCATATCTGGCCGATCGCAGTGGACACCCCCACCCACTGCATTTTGTGGTGGCACCTCTGGCCTGAAGACACAATCTTGTTGTTATGGTTTGTTTCCAGTTGTCTCCACAAAGCATGCAATCATGGGGCATCTTCTGGATTAATTGATTCATGATCCAATGCTGGGATTATGGGTGGGAGGGCCCTGGGGCAGATACTCTGCATTACAATGTAAGGCAGGGAGAGGGGCTAGCTAGCTGCTGCACTGCTGCTTCTCTCTCTGCTCTTTGCTACTTCCATGAAAGGCTGCTCTGTGCCACGTGCCACTCTGCCTTGGAGCCAGCTGAATATAGACTAAAACTTGCACTAACTGTGAGCTCAATAAGACTTTCCTTCCTTCATTTTGGGTGTCAGGTATTTGTACCAGCAATAAGAGCAGAGTAACTGAGACACGTGTGCTAGCCAGTCACCATTCTGCAGGCAGAGCCATTGTTCAAGGGCTCACCAAGGTCCAGCCTTTCCTGGTGTTAATTTTCCTGCTACTGACCCTCAGAGCCTTCCTCTCTCTTGCTGACCCCACCATCCCTTTCCACATCCACCGCTATGCACATAAGCCCAAAACTTAAAAGGAGCTTTTGCTTAAAAACGTTCTTTTGCAAAATGAAAATCCAGTTTCCTGGTCCAGTAAACTCTGGGAACACTGGGCTAAAGGAAGAGGAACAGGACTTTGTAGAAATTCTCCTTGCTGATGCACAACACACTCTCCAAGCAAGAAACATTGCACACTGATTTTCCAACACAAATTGGACCATCCCGAAAGAGCAGTGCATACTAGAAACATTTTAGGGAACTCTTATTTAACTTGGCCCTGAATACTAACACTGACAAGTTTTGCCACTGCCACTCATTTACTGTGTGGTCTCAGGAAATCACTTTCACTCTCTGGACCTTGGCTACTTCATTTGTAAAATAAATAAAAGCAAGATAGGGCTGGACAAGATGGTCTCAGGAGCTCCCTCAGAGCATGGGAATTTTCTAATTCCTCTTCTGTAACTTGTGACACATCTGCATCCCAGTGCCTAGGCAACAGCAGTGCTATAGATCTGGAACAGCATGAAACTAACAAGGCTGGAGTTCAGAGAAACACAGCGGATGACTTTGTGAGCAGGCAGAATGCTTTCTAGGTGTTGGAAATGATTTTTATTTAGCCAGCATCACCTGGCCATTTTGAGTACTCTGAGTGCCCAGGGATGGAGAGGGGCTGGTACCCCAGTGACCCCTCAGGCCCTACTGGGACCATAAAGCTCAAGGATTTCTGCTGGGGAACCAGCAGTCCATGCAGAGGAGGCAGTTGTGTGGGAACACTGAGGCATCTCCGATCCGGTCCCCAGGTAGGAGCTGGTTTCATGAGGCCATAAGGCTGCTGAAGGGCAAAGCTGAGAATCAGAACTTGGGTCTCTGGGCTCCTAGTAGAGATCACGGCAAGGGCTAAGATAGATACATAAGTTACAGCAAATGAAAGATGGGACTATGTGTGAGAGCCCCTGGGAATTCTAGAAGAAGCATATTGTTGCTCCACATAGCCAGTAGGTGCTTAGATTCTGAGACCTCCCTCCATGCTGAGTTCCCGGGCCCCTGCCACCATTGCCTGTGGATATCACACTTCATGGACTCAGAGGAAATTCAGCTCTGACCTCTGTTATATTCTGAGGAATGCCAACTCTTTAGGTACACTGGGATGGAGATTTTATCATCAGCTAAGGCTCATAAATGTTACCCACATATCTCCTATCCCCCTGGACATCTCTGCCTGTATCAACATACTAGAGATTGTGAAAAGTCCTGTGGTAAATCCACCTGCCTGGCTAATCTAAGGCTATGCACATTTATTTGGATGCAGAATTTTTGTTTTCTGAACATTGTCCCCAGAAGATAGAATCATTGCTCTCTACAAAGCCCAACACAAGTCAGACCCAGACTGGAGACTTAAGGAGACTGTAAACCAACCCTTATGAAAGAATCAGGGCCAACCTGTGAGCCACTAGGATGCTCTAGAGTGAACCAATCAAAACCTTTCCCTGGGATTTTTTTGACCTCTAGATTCCTGATTCGGATCTGCCGGTGAGGTGTTAGAGGGAGTAGTTGCCATGTTGGCCGCTCGTGTCACGTTGGTGTAGCACCACTGTTCTGTGACATTACTGTCACATCAGGAAGACCCCCCTTCAGGAAAAACAAAGATGAGGAAAAGAGAATGTGCAAGGGGATATGTTCCTAGTTACATCTCCTATGATTTCAGAAGCTACTGTGAGATTTGTTCTTCCTTTCTTTTCATCATTCTCAAATTCTTTCCTACAAGGGCATCTCTTTGTTTTTATTAAACAGTATAGTTGAAATTCTTTCCATCACTAGGTAAAGAAAACTTACACCGGCTTCAGCGCAAAGTGACTGTGTTGGGTCATGCAGCTTCGCCATCTGGAGGCGAGGATGCTCTGGGCATGGCTGACCACAGAGATGCTGTCATCGGTCAGTGTTGCGGTATTCCTCCCCATCTCTCAGCAGTGCCTCCTCTCCGTGAGCTTCATTCTTGGAAATGCTCTTCTCCATGGCGACAGAAATGGCAGAGGTGGCTCCAACTCCCGGTGCAAGCCAAATGTATTGGGAGGGGTGGCAAAAGCTGTTCCGTGCTGCTCTGCCTGACCCTGCTTAGCTCTCCTGCCTCCACTAGAACCAATCAGCATCCGTAGGCGTATCCATTTCCCAGGGCTGCTGGAAAAAAGCACCACACACTGGGTGGCTTAAAATGTATTTGCTAGCACTTGCAGAGGCTGGGAATCCAAGATCAAGGTGTGGGCAGTTCCTTCTGAGGCCTGGAAGAAAGATCCTGCTCACACCTCTGCTTTTGGAATGTAGACCGATCACCCGACCTGTGCTGGGTGATCGATCAGTGTTTCTCTTGTCTTGTACATAACATGCCCAATATTGCTTCCCATGCAGCCTTTTCTCAAGCCCTATGGCACACACCCAACTTCTTTCTCTTTGCCTTTATGCCTGGCTAGCAGAATCTCCATCATAGCACCCACACTCTGTATCCTCCTTCATCTCCACAGACTGGGAGCCCCAAACGGGAGGCTCCAATCCTCAGATGCATTGTAAGGGACTGCTAGTGCATTCCTTACATCTCTGAGACTCAGTTTCATCATCCAAAGAGTGGAAATAAAATTCCCAGTCCCTTAGATCTCCAGAACTGTTTTGTGGACCACAAGCGCTATACAGACATGATGCTTGATGTAATCCTAAATCTAACCCTAATCGTGCTCCCTGCTCTATGAGAACTGCTTGTTAATCCTGCTCTCTTTGGCTGTAGCTTCGCTCCCTCCTGCAGGACAGTCCTTCAGTTCAGTGAGTTTTGGGGATTCATGCAGAGAACAGAAGTACCTACATCTGACCTGGTTTTCTCTAGCTAGCTGTGTGGCCTTGCACAAGTGACATAACCTCTCTAAGCCTCCTTTCCTACCTTCATTTGAAGTTCCTTCAGTGAGAGTCATTGTGTGGTTGTACACAGTGAAGCCTGAGGAGTGAGTTATCACCAAGCTGGATGGCCCTTTCCTGCCTCCCTCTCCTCTCCCTCCAGTCCTGAGGCCAAGCAGGCTCCTCAGAAGGGAAGCAGAGAATTCTAGATAAGAAACAGACATCTCTCTGAGCTTTTTGCTACTTTGGGAAACAAACAGATCTGAAAGAAGTCTGTTTCCACTGATTGTTTACCAGGCCTGTCCTTAGAGGTCCTCCAGACACCCCCTCAGGGCCCTTTCTCTGACCTCTTATTCTTGTGGAAATGAGAAAAATAAGCTACATGAAGAAAATTGCCTGCTATTTATACATCCCAAGGTGACCTCCTAGTAAAAGGCCAGCTGGTTGGAAACAGCCCTTTAGGCTTTTCCTCCAAGTACCCATCTGGGTGTCCACAGGGGTGAGGACGTTTTTTGGATTTCTGATGAAGAACCAGAGCAAAGCAGCATTTTAGGGAGGTCTGGGGAAGCAATTTGATTATCCATTCACTCACTCATTCATTCATTCATTCGTTTGTTTGCTCGCTTATTCATTTATTCAACATGTATTTACTGACACAGCATGCTGAGCACTGGGAATAAAATGACGAACAGGCACGGCCAGCTAGATAACTCAGTGGACTAAAGTGCCTACTTATGTGGGATCAGGGGCCAGAGTTCAATCCCCAACATCACATACGGTGCCAGCCCCGCCCCCGAGGCACACAGAGATGGTGACTGAGACTAGTGTGGTGGCACCCACCTGTAATCCCAGTGCTTGGGAGGCCAAAAACAGGAGGATCATGATGAGTCCAATCTGTGTAGTGAGACTGTAGACCCTGTACAAAAATAAATTCTGAAAAAAAAAAAAAAAAAAAAAAAAAAAAAAAGAATGATGAAGGGATAAACCAGGTCCTACTTTCAGGAAACCTTCAGACCCCCACAAAATGCAATATTTTATTTATTTATTTTTTATTTATTTTTTGTCTTTTTGAGACAGGGTCTCACTATGCAGTTCAGGCTGGCCTTAAGCTCACTTTGTAGCTCAGGCTGGTTTTGAACTCACAACAATCCTCCTGTCTCAGCCTCCCGAGTGCTGGGATTACAGGCCTGCGCCACCACACCCAGCTCACAAAATGCAATATTTTAAAACCCACAGTTAGTATATTTTTGTCTACAACTGCTCCCCACCCCAAGCCTGCATGCCAAAGTTGCTCAGAAGGTAAGGGCATCTGAAATCTCAGATGCTGACTGCGACTTGCCAGTTCTCATGGCTGAACTGTAGCATTAAGTGCAGACGGGGTACAGCTATATGCCAGGGTGAGAATTAAAAATAAGCGACGGTTCCTATCCCAAGGAGTGGCCAACACCCTAAGGGAAACAGACTGCAGGCTAACTATGTTAGGCATGGGGACTGTTGTACTACAGGGAGAAGAGGCCACTCTCTCAGCCTCAAGGTGGGAGGGAAGTTGGTAGAAATTGACCCCTAGCAGCATTTGGCGCCTCTTCCCTGCACCTCTGCTTCCCGCAGCCCTGGGCAGTTGTCATCCTTTCTTTCTTAGACCCTGCGCCCCACTTTCTAAGTTTCCTCTCTTCTCCCCTTTTCAGTCTGACCTCCCCAGGGCTGGCAGCGATGTGTTTGCAAAGCCCAGCAGCTGGAGTCACTCACCCACCCACATTCTATGAAATGTGACTGATGGTTTGTAGAAGCTGATGTCTATGCAAACTGAGCTCTATCCTCCTCTGTGGTTCCACTCTGCTGTCCCTGTTCTCCATTCTCTGCCCACTGACACTGACTTTTTGCTCCTTAAATAGTCTCTCCCCAATGTAGAGCCTTTGCACATCCTGTTCCTGGAATCCAACATGCCCCTTCCTGAATCCTTCTAGTCCACTTAACCCATCCTGAGAATTCTGCTTAGCATCACTGTCTTAGAAGCTGTTGCTCTCTGGTCCCTAAGTCTGGTCAGTGATGCTGTGGTCTAGATTCACTTGGCTTCCTGGGCATCTCCATCATAATGCTTACTACAAGTTGCAGAACACATTCATAGGCTCTGCGCTGGCTTTTCCACAACACTGTTAGTTTCGTGAGGGCAGAGACCAGGTGTGCTATCCCTGATCCAGAGACCCAGCAGAACCTGGCACTGGCAAATGCTATCAGTATACTTAGAAGGCACTGAAGAAGGTTAGCGTGCTGCTGACCCTCCAGCTGGGGATTTTCAGATAATAGAAAATAGGAGCACAAGATCAATGCAAATTCCAAGACAACTATAACTCTACCTAGACTGAGAAGGGTTGATTTGGTTAGGAGACTAAGAAAAATAAAGTCAAACATGAAAAGTTTTAAATTTCAGAAATTTTTCCTTCTCATGTTTCTAGAAAGCAGGAATAATAATGGAAATTGGCCGTGGCAATTGGACATGGCTTCTCTGTCCAGAGCCAGCACCAGGGATGCACATAGTGAGCACTGTTCAGATCAGGGGTCAAGACAAGCAGCAGATTGGAGTTTGTCCACCCTTGGCAAGATTTAGGAAGTTTGGATCTAGAGACAGAACCAAATTTAGGATGAGGTGACTCGGGCACCCAGCACACAGAATTTCTGAAAGAGACAATCATAGCTCTGGACCTTTCTCTTGGCAACCAAGAGAACTGGAGTCTCCTTCAATGTGGGAGTCTGGACACCTCACTTGCCTTACCTGGTGTATTCAGGGACCACACACCCACTCCAAAAGCCTTGAACTCTGTGCTTTATTCCAGATGATTCTTGTGTTTGAGTCAGGCTTAAGAAGCAGTAAGGTAGAAAACCTGACACAGAAGAGAAAGAGAGGGAGGGGGAGAAGGAGAGGGACAGAGAGAAGAGAGAAAGGGAGGGAGAGGGAGAAGGAGAGGGAGAGAGACCAGACAAAAGAGGTCAAGACCCCTGGACCTAGGAGGGAAATTTCCAGGGAATGATTCCAGGTAATTCTCTAATAATACCCTTTATATTTGCTTCATCCTTATATCTAACCTGCAGGCCAAGGGGAGCTCTCAATGAGTTAGGGAGAATATTGGAATAGAATGATCTGTCCACTATTTTAGATTTTGTCTACTTTTATTTTTTTGTACTGGTAATTGAACTCAGGACATCATGCTTGCCAGACAAACTCTTAGGCCACTGAGCTGTAGCCCCAGCCCAAATGCATTAGATTCTGATAAACCTAAGTTTTCAGGAAACTTCTACTCAAGCCAATTTTAAGACCCACTCCTCATTGCTCCTACATTTCTGTTGACTTGGCTGTTACCATGAAGGGACTTTCTCAAAGCCAGCATAGCGCACACATTGGTTGTGCACAGCTTCTTCACTGTAGGTTTTGCCAAATAGTGTAATTACTATTCTTGTACACTCCCATGCCCTCAATCTTGAGCAGTCATGGTACCCCTATGAAGGCAGTCTTGGCATCTTCCCTTTACAATGGAGGAAAATAAGGCTTGGAGAGAAAGTGACTTAGCCAAGGGTGCTGCCTCTAAGGGTGTAGAATCCTCAGGCCTGACCCCAAACATGGCCCTCTCCTTCTCTGTGGCAGCATGCCAGACAAGATGGAGGAGTTAATGATTAGTAGCCTCTCACCAGAAGTCACTTAATTTCCATGAAATAAAGGGAAATTAAACCCCAGAAGAGAGAGGGCTGATCCCCCATAAGGCAGGCATTCAAAAGATAGCACTGGCCATCTTTCTTAGGTAGCCAGTGTTGTAGACTTGGGCTCCACTACCCAGTGCAGGCTAGGGAGAGGCATCAGGAGTCCCATGAGAGAAAGGACACTGGATAAGGAACCAGAGAGCCAGTTCCTGGCCCTAGCTCTCCATTTCCTGAGCTAGCCATGAGATCTAGGCAAACCTCTCCCTTCAGAGTCTCAGCTGCCCAAACTACAAGTGAAAATGGAGCCAGATGAAAATTTCCCAGCTGTAAGAAGAGAGTCTAGATTTAATACTTCTGCTGCAGTGAAGGGACAGTGGATGTCCGTTATGCCCAGTCCTGAAGCACTGGATCTCTTCTTTTTTTTGTGGGCACTGAACACAAAGAGTTGGAAGTATTTCTCTAGCTAAGGCCCCACCCAGAATGGCAAGTAGAAACAGTCATCTTAGGAGAGCATGACAGACTTTGGGCAAGGCGAGAACAGCCCCATTCTGAATTCTTCCCAGGAGCATAGCTAAAAGGGGAAGTTGACCAGAATATTGCCTTTGGTGAGGCTTGCAGGAAGGACCACTAAAAAAGAGAGAGAGAGAAAATGAAAGGGAAGAGAAAATGAGCTGGCAAGAGAAACGCAAGCTGAAAGGAGCAAGAAAACATGATAGAAAAAGAGGAAAGGAAAGTTAGAGCAAAAAGGGAAAAACTATGGAGGCTTCAGAAGGCCAAAAAATATCAATAGTCAAGTCTGTGTGCTAGCTGTATGAATGTGCTTTAGTTATTATGCAAGATCGAAGGATACAATAGGGCAAATAGATGAAAGTTCTCCTGGGTCTCTAGTGTTTTACACAACAGCATTTTCTTAAGATGGTGAAAGTTGTAGAGGACCATGGTTTTAGACATTTAACAGGAAGAATAAGAAATCCAAAGAGGAAATCAGAGCCCAGCACAAACCAAGGGCAAAGATGGAGCCATGGATAGGCAGCTTTGTCTTGGGAATGGTTGGCCCATCCTGCCCCTCAGAAGCCAAAGAGATCAGAACCCCCTTTGTTAGCTATGCCCAGTGATCACATACATCTCCTCACTGCTTTCCTATATGCCTAATGCCTCTGAAGTGTCTGTTTAGAGAAGGCAGTAGCTGCTAAATTAGCAGTTTGTTTTCTGTAACTGTTCATTTGGAAAACTGGGTCAATGATAGCGTAGACATAAAAAGAGCTTAAAGTTCCAGAGAGCTTTCAGCTGCCTGTGACTAGAAACCTCTGAAACCCCAAGGGCAGGGCTTCAGGAGAACCCTTCACTGGCATCCACACACCACAGTTAGGAGAGGAGGGCATCCGGGCAGTTCTTCCCCACTCCACAGAGCAATTCCCCTCTCTCGCAAGAGCTGACAGCTGTAGCAAAGGGGCTGAGGCTGCCTCACCACCACATCTATGAGTGGGTCACGGACAGTGCCGTGTGTGTCTGTGACTGGTAAGAGGCGTGCTGGGGCCAGGGACACACACTGCACCATCTGTGACCCCAGCATCTACCTTCCAAGCACTGTTAGAAGCAAGCCCAAGTCCTACACCACAGTCCCCAAAATCCTTCCTGAGAAATGGGTCATGAAAGCCTCATGATGGTTCTTTATCTCCTACCTCTTAGAATCACCACATCTCTGTGATATAGGGCTAATTGCTCCCATTGTACAGACAAAGAAAGTGAAGCTAAATGCCTTGATTAAGGCTCTGCAACTAGTTCGGAGCTGTGCCTGGACTCACCTTCAGTCTAAGTATGTTCTATGCTTAATTACTTTTCATTTGAAAAATAAGAACAGTAAATAGCAACCATCACCTCTGAATGGCTGTGTAGACCAAAAGAGCTCCAGAATTCGGAGCATTCAGACCCATCTGGTGATGCACACGTCATACATGTGTTTGCTATAATTTCAGTATTGCACATGCTAGCCAGATCCAATGCCTACAGCCAAGAGACCTAGGACTAATGGCAAAATCAAAATGGTTAAAGGCATTGCAACTATTTAGGCTGCAAGGAGCAATTATAAGGAAGCAAGATCGTAATCATCCAGTACCTGGAAAGTTACTATAACAATACAATTAGGCTTGCTGAGCCTTTTCCTAGAAGGCAACATTAGGACAGTATGAGAAAAATAGAAGCTCCTTGTAAGGGAAACAGTTCTAATCAGCAAACGCCCTCACTGTGTTTGTAGTCTCACTTGTATTTCCCGTTGTGGTAGAGCAAGGTGATGATGGTGGAGATGTGCGAAAGGTATCTGAAGGGGATCCTCCAGCCTCTGGTTTCCTGCCAGGCTTCCCAGAGGGAGACTGTCCATCAGCCACTAGGAAGGATAAGTTCTGGCCAATGGCACTTAGCCACTGGGGCTTGGCCTCCCAGAATAACTAAGCTCCTCTAAGGCTCCAAATTACTATGTCGATGATAATAATTGTCTGTGTTCCTAATACCACAATTAAAGAAACTCACTGGCAAGCAGTGTTCAGCAAAAATCCATTTTTAGAGTTTTTCCTTTTTTATTAGCTCCTCTCCCATAGAAATAGTCTATGCATGCAGTAAATCAGAAGCCAATATGTGGAAAGTTTCTGAAGAGCCAGAGGATGTAGAAAGCATGGAAATGCACCGCAGGTAGGGCCAAAAGCAGAGATTTGTAAATCTTCCTGACAGGTAGCCCTTGGATTTGGGTGCCCAGAACTTTATGAGACCCCACATTGCAGGGAAGAAAGCTGGGGTGGGCTGCTTCCACCACACTGTCTGCACGCACAAACTGGCGTGAACTTTTCTTTGTTATTCACTAAGAGATCTATTCTGGATGCTTGATGCCTTTGAGGGCATGGGAATTGTAAATGAGAGATGAGCAGAGAAAGGAGAAGCGCTCCAGAGAGTGGGGCTGGCAGAAGAGTACTGCAGGAAGAGAAACAGAAATTGGAATAGAAATTGGACCAAAGCTTGGAGGAGCAGAAATGAAGAAAATACTAGGCAAGTAAGGACCGCTGGTGAAGCACAACCTCCTGGGCAGTAAGCAGAAAGCTTCCCTAGAACAGAATTTCAAAGAGATCCTAGATCCAGGTGGAAAGTCAGTTTTTTAAACAGAACCAAGGCATGGCCAGGCAGATAGCTCAGCAGACTGAAGCACAGTGGCTGGGATTCAGTCCCCAGAGTGCCATGCCAGCCCTGCCCCCTGGACGTGCCAAGATGGTGATTGAGACTGGGTGTAGTGGAGTGTACCTGTAATCCCAGTGCTTGGGAGGCTGAAAACAGGAGGAGCACTGTGCATCTGATATACATAGTGAGACCCTGCAGACCCATACTAAATAAATAAACAGAACCAAGGCAAACACACAACAGGAACAGAATTTTCACCCTGCCTAGTGATCAGAACAAATGATACGGTTTCTTCCTCCATGTGGGAAATGTTCATAAGGAAATAATTTCAGCAGAAACATAAAGTGTCTCTTTACACGTTATCAAGACAAATAAATATATCTGACCATATGGGAAGTTGTAGGAAGTGTTTCCTTAAAATAAAATCACAGAGCACTTAATGAAGTACTGTAATGTGTAGCCATTAATTATTGTAACCAGCAAGACTATCTAACAATGTGAAAACATTTTTACATCAGAGGTTGACAAGTTATTTCTGCAAAGGACAAGAGAGTAAATAGTTTGGACTTCATAACCCACAAATCTCTATTCCTGTTACCTAGCTCTACTGCACAGAAGTAGTCATAAATGCTATGTAGATGAACAGGTATGACTGTATTCTAATAAAACTTTATTCACAGAACCAGGCAGTAGGCCAGATTTGGCTGCTATAAATGACAAAAGCAGAGTACAAAATTGTATATTCATTGTGATTAAAGCTATTTAAAATATTAAAGCATCTGATCAAAACAAAGAATGGGTAGCAGAGGTAGAAGAGTGGAATTAGGGTGGACTCGCTTCTCCTTTAAAGAGAAAGTCAAGATTCTGTGATTACTCGGGTATTCAGAACTAACACAGCTAACTGAGACACTCCACGAACTGAACATTGACAGGCCTGGCCTCTCGTTTCCCCAAGACAGTATAGTCTTGGGAAATCCACAATGATTTGGTGAGTGAGTAAGAAATCAGCATGGGGCTTTTAAACCTTAGCCAAAAATGGGGGCCATTTCTGTCTCACATGGAACAAATCTAATTTTAGCTAGTACAGGGCTAACAACATACTGCTTTTAGCTGAAGAGAATGTCCAACACATGAATTCGATACCCTGCAGACTGAGTGGTAGGATGCCATGGACCCTCTAGTACACAAGAGCAATGAGCTGACATGGCAGAGGCTGGAGGCTGTGGATTTCAACAGAGATGTCCAAGGAGATAAAAATGTGAGAAGGCTGGATGGGGTTAGACAGACCTGTCTTGGGATGGCTCTGTTCACTTCTTTGAGCCTTGCCTGCACCATGTATAGAATGGAGACTGTAACACCAGCCCCCTCAGGGTTGTTGTGAGGATTCAACGAGCACATGTTGGGAGAGCGCTCAGTGTGGTGCAGAGGAAGATCACAGTCATGGTGGCTCTGGGTGAGACAGAGGCAGGGAAAAAGTGAACTGGGGGGGTCATCAAATGAGCCACACCAAACAGAAATATCCACCTCAAGGCCAGCCAGTGCCAGCCAAGACGGTCTCTTTATGGCATTCTTTCTCTGAACACTGGACCCTCCAGAATGGCACGTGGTCTCTTCTCTGAGGTTGGAAGGATAAAGACTTTGTAAGCCACAGGGTGAGAACACAGTGGCCAAAGGGACCATGACACAGGCAAGGGCCTGGGATGAGAGTATCCAGGTCAGAGAAAATGAAAGCTTTTCCCAGACAAATCCAAAGTGAAAGGCCTTAAGAAATGCAGCAGCAGAGCTGAGAAAGCCCCACATGAGAAAGGCCAACTCTGTGGGAAAAGACGCATCTATTGCCACAGGGATAGAGCATATCTCCAGGATGAAGAGCAAAGCTGGAAGGGCCTCGGACACTCACTCTGAAGAGGTCTGGGTTCCCAGAACTTCTTACCGTAAGAAGGTAGAGCTGGCTTGAGCTAAAGGCCTGGAGTGAGATGGGGAACAAGCCTTAGGGATGTGGTGGGGTCATGCAAGAATTCTTCATGGAAGAATCCTCTAACATACTCTTTCAGATGGTTCATATGGAAATTTTTATGTTATGTGTGTTTTAACTACAATGAGAAATTAAAATAAAATCCAACTATGTATTCACCCAAGGTAGCTTTAAAGAACAGAAGTACCAAAATAAACACACTTTACGCCCTGCAAATAAAATGCATTAAAGTAAATACATTTCTGGATTTAAAGAAAAACAGGAAGAATCCTTTCCCAAATTTGATAGAGTTGGCCCTGATGTGAATGCTAATAACAAAAGATATGCACATTGCACTTTGCAGCAGATTTTTACAATATCCATCCACTGGCAAAGAAGAAATTCATTTCTCATGATGAGGAGATGGTATGTAGGAAGGTACAGAGGCAATGAAATCCACAATGAGGGGACCAGTCTCTGTCTACCAGAGGGATGGCAGAGAGGAAGACAGCGCAGAGGGAGCACCATTAGCAACCAGGTTTCCAACACTACCCCTTACTTTGTAAGTCAATACGTAACTATCTAACTCGTAGCTAAGCTCCCCAGAGAAATACATGCATGTTCTCATTTATTGTTCTCTCAATATTCGCTCTCAACCCTGTCCTTATTCCACCAACGAAGAGGCCAAAGCTTAGAGAAACTGTCACAGTACTAAGTCACAAGGCTTACAAGTGAAACGGCCAAGACTGGAATCAAACCCTCTGTGTCTAAAGCCGGTATGACTTTGGACAGATTTCTTAACCTGTCTGACCCTGGTTTTATCAGGATTTATTATGGGTTGAACCTGGATCCGGCTTTCCCAGTCCCCCTGCTTAGGTGTAGTGGGAGGTGACAGATGAGAGGTGACTCCTGATGGACTTGGAATACCCAGGGGGAAGGCCACGAACTTAACCACCCAGAATAATAAAAACATGACAGGACCTGGTGCTTGGTTTTTAAAACTCTCTTCTTCCTCGGCCCCAGATAAAAATGAATTCCGCTCTGCCTGAAATGTGAATTGGGAAGTGGTACTCAAAGAAAGCCTCACAGTAGAACATCAGATGGCTTTTTCTAAGAGTCTCATAGGAATAAGAACAAAAGAACCCCTGTGGGATGGACATGTGGGTGCAGAAAGGCCATGCTACCACCTCGGCCTCGAATGAGTGGGGACTGGTGCCACCCTCCTACTCACTGCCACCTGCTCTCGAGGTTAGAGCTCAGTGCAGCCCAGCCCTTTCCTTCTGCAAGCTCCTGCTGACTGAAGAGCAAGGCAGCAAAGCATGATTGCAGGGAGTGCCGGCCCTGGCAGTACGGAGTGGAAAGCACAGGAGCAATGGCCTCTCTCATCCTGGCTCAGTGCTCAGAATTCTGAGAAGTCAGGGCCCAGGGCCCACAGGTCAGCCAGGAGCTCTTCACACAGACTGTGTCTCCACAGAGCAGGTGCTTATGAGAGGTGAGCTGTCACCCTAGAGGATGGGGACAAGTGTATTGCCCTCACTCCTGTCCCTCAGATCAATTCCCCACAGAGGCTGATGAGGCCGCTTTGTTGGAATGTTGAAGAATATTGATGCTTGGAGACAGAACCATGAAAGAGATCCCTCCTTTCCTTCCTTCATCTGACTCTTACAGAGCTCAATCCATGCTTAGGGCTGCATCAGGCTTCATGAAACAGGCTGAGCAGAGCAGTTTGATGTCATATTTCATGAGCTCAAAAGTCTAACTGGGTTCAAAGCTGAATCCCACAATGGCTTTGTAACTTTAACTTCTCTGTATGTCAGTGTTATCTATGATGAAACAGGAGTCATGCAAATTGCTGTATCTAGAGTTACAATGGGGTAAACCATTAAGATATCACCTGGTAGGTGTCAAAACTGGTTCAGTGTCAACTATTACCTTTATTACATGGGAGGCTTTTTGGAGGAAAAGAAGGGACAAAAACAATGAGAGATTCTAGTAGGCAGCGGACAGGTATCAGTCTGCATCAGTGGAAGCCATGGCAAGACAGGAAGGGACAGAAGAGACAGCTGAGGTTTGGCAGGTGAGGCAGTGGGCCATCTGCGTAGCCGTGAGCCAGGGTCCAGATGACTTCAGTAAGAAGCAAGAGGAGAAAGCTGGGCACAACCCAGACACAGTGAACTGCATAGGGCAGAGTTAGCTCTGGAGTCTGTCCTTGCCAGGCTGGAGCCAGGCCACCTCAGCCATTTATTATGAGCCAGGAACTGACACAATAACTCAGGACCAGGCACTGTCCATGCAGCCTGCTCTGGGTCAGGCATTCCAAGATGAACTCCAAAACGTCTTCCATGTTCCTGAGTTCTGTGGTTCCTAGTGTGTCTCCTAGAGGGCATAAAAAAAAAAAAAAGTCCCTGAAATGATGAGGACTCAGAGAAGCTGCGAAAGATACAGCACCAGAGAGAGGGAGCCCCCTGAGTGAACTCTCAGAGCAGGCAGGAAACATGTAGTTTGCTGCACCAAAGATGTAATGACCCAGACAAGCCATGACACCTGTATCCTGTACTCTGATGAACTATTATGAGGACAGCAATAAGCAATGCATCAACTACAGCAAGTGCCCTACTAACCTGTTTTGAAACTCAATTTTATTATTTATCTTTTTTCTCATTAAAAGAAAAAGATGTAATGACCTAGAGAAAAATGTATGTTTATATCTCATGATTTATTGGCTTGTTATCACTTATGTTGAGGTGCTGAAAGAATGCTTAAGAAATTGGGGCATACCAATTATGTACCTTGCCAAGAGGATGAAGAGCCAATCAGAGAAGAGTGTGTCTAGTGGAGCTTAATAGTTGTGCTCTGCCTTGCTGTCCTGTTATTGTGTCGGGCCGGGGAGGCAGCACCATTGGATATAGCCCTGCCCCTCACTGGCCGTTGGTTGGCCTGGAGTGGCCGTTGGGAAGTGAGCTTCCCATATACTTCACGAACTTTCCATAGCATTACTTTCCCTGGGCCCTTTGCACACTCAAGTGAGGAAGAGTCTGATGAACCAATCTACTCTTAGAAGCTGACAACCTTAACCTTGAAGAACTGTGCTCATTGGACCTATGGCAGCATCATAGCCTCGTGGGAACGGTCTAAGGTGAGAGGTGCTGCTGTAAATGTAAACCACACTTAATTTCAAAGACAGTCCCAGGGGCCAGGGTTTTCTGTCAGGGACACAGCACCTGCCTGGCAGACGTGAGGTCTTCAGTTCAATTCCTTGAACAGAACAAACAAAAAAGAATATAAATACCTTTGTAAAATTTTTTATATTGGTAATTAGTTCCAGTGCTAACATTTTGGGAACAGTTTGCATCTAATGAATTAAATATAATATATTGTCAAAATTGATTTACATACTTTCAGTTTTTTGGTGTGTCTGTTAGAAATTTTAAAATTGCCTTTGTAATAGGTCCTGACCTAAATATTTTTATGTTTCTGTAAGCCAGTGCTGCTACAGGTGAGTACATTTCAGTGGATGTCACCGCCCTGACCCAGAGTAATATCTTTAATCAAGAGGTGTCCCAGGGTAGGGTTTTGGACAGGGTGGCCTTGCTATGTGTCTGGAACTGTTTTCCATTGAGTCTTGTTTTGTTTGCTTATGGATGAAAGTTATTCCTGCCATATTAGTTTTCGTTAGTACTGTGAAGAATTGTCACCCAGCTAATGACATAATGCAAAGCCGTTCTCTTATGAAGATGGTGATCAAAAATCGAATGTCAGATTCACTGGACTAACATCAAGGCTGGATTCCGGAATTCTGGGGAAATGGGATTTGTGTGTTTCCAAGTTCTGGCTGGCTGCCTCCATTCATTGTCTCGCATGACTCTGGTCTCTAACTCTGGCTTGGTCATCACATCTTCTTTCTGATCTCTTAAAGGAACCCCTGGTCCCACCTGGTTAATCCAGGTTCTTCTCTCCATCTTAAAATCCTTCATCCTATCTATAAGGCTCTTTTATCATGTAAAGTAATATATACAGGTTCCAGATATTAGCATGTGAACATCTGGGGATTTTTTTTTTCTGCTTGCCACACCTGCTTATTTGTTGCACCTCAATCTCAAATTTAAAGGTCATACGATGAAACATGAACAGTCACCAAACTCTAGTACCATAAGTTGTAGTTTAAAGGAAATGAATATTTTCATCTCCCTCCTGATTGGGGGATGGGAAAATCCTTTAAAACCAGTCCTTGTGCAGGTAAGGTCAGAGTGGCTCAGAGGGTTTAGTAGCTGTTTTAACTCATCCAACAAAGAAGAAACCTCATTCTACCTGTTAGTGCAGAGCATTTCTGTACTGCCTCCTTCCCTTCTTTACCAACACAAAAGTACTCAGTTACCTAACCCAAGGACAGAGCCCACACTCCTAGACCATCTTCAGGTGATGTTCTCCAGATCCTCTGGAAGAAACCCAGATGTGGAGCTGCCCAGGGGACCCATAAGGACAGGCTCAGGCAAAGCTACAATCAAAGGGGGCAGTGGGAAGCTGATTAAAAGCAGATGGTGAGCTTGATGGCACACACACCAAGGTTAGCAGCATGCCAGGGACAGTGACGCTGGTTTTATTAATCAGGGACAGGAAGGGGTGACTTGGACAGGAGGCAGCAGAAGCTGTGTGGGTGAGTGGCCTGGGGGGACACAGGAGGTACGCTCAGCAGTAGCTTTTCTTCTCTGACATGCCTTCCTTCAGACCAAAGACTCCCTGCCCACTTCTAACTCTTTGCCATTTTCCCATAGCCTCCAGCCCCATTCGCCACTGTCTTTCCTACTCACGTACTTTTAGTCATGTCCACAGATGATCCAGCATTCACTGGGGAAGTGAAGTCATGGAGAGGAAAGCACTTCTTCCTAAGTAGCAAGGAGCCTTTGCTGTGGCGTATTCCTGCCATCTGTTCCCTGGCTGTCCTGGCCAGGCATTTCTAAGCAGGTGTATTTGAGGGCAACCTGGCAAGAAGCAATGGTCTTGGTTTGGGGGACTGACCAAACCTGAAATGTTGGGGATGGGTGACAGACATACTATAAAGTTGGCACTGGAAGTGGGAAGGGGCTGTGCAATCAAGGACTCAGGAAGGTTCCAAGTGAGCCAATCTGGGTTCAAGACCTACCTCCAGTATTTAATCAATATGTGACCTTAGACATGTGATTGAAACTCCATCCCTCAGTTTTCTTGTTTGTGAAATGGAACTAACAGTGGATGCTCCTACCTCACAGGCTTACTGAGAAAATCAGACAAGGAAAATGAATGTGAAGGCACTTTTGATGCTATAAAATACACCTCAAGAATCTGTGGTATTAGGGGGGAGATAGCTCAGTAGAATAAGCACCTGCCTGTTAAGGGCAGGGTATTGAGTTTAATCCCCCATACTGGAAAAAATAAATAATCTGTGGTATTATAAAGAGTTGACAGAGTGTCACCAAGTCCAGGCAAAGTAAGATCAGGCCTAGATAACAGAATACTTGACACACTTTGGGTAGACTTTGGATTATGGTCCAGAAAGCAAGTGACCTGTGAAGAATGAAGTGATAGATGGTCAGAGAACAAAAAGAACAATGTGGCAAAGTTCTGGAAACAGAGACGGCATCACATCCTCTAGTAGCCTGGAACACGCCATGAAAGATGAGACTTCAGAGCTCCTCATGGACAGACCCAACAGGCTGAATCTCAACCACCTCATACAAAGGATTTCGATGTCATCCAGAGGACAACCAGGCCACCACAAAGAGTTGAGGGAAAGTTCCATGATCTAATTTGCATCTGGGAGATCTTGCTGGATGGAGGTTGGAGGAGATAGGAGGAAGCATCTGTGTTGGGGGTAACAGAGCTGCCCAGGATAGAGGGGTTGTGAGGTCACAGAAAGCAGAAGAGCATGTCCAAAGAAAGGAGAGGCAGGCAGGGTCAACCACTGCCAGGAGTTTGGCAACCACAAGGGACACACAATGTGCACTGTGGTTAGCAAAAGTGGGGTCCTTGGGGAGACCCATTGCTTTGGAAGCGTGGACCCCAGTGAGAGGGAATGAAGGAGTAGATGGGCAGGATGCAGTGGTGACAGGGCCTCAGAAGCTCCTTCAAGTACCTCCTGGCAGGCAGAGTTAAGAACAGAACAGCAGCTAGGGAAAAGGTGCACCAGGTCAAAAGGTTTCTGTTGTGATTTTGTTTTGTTTTTGCTTTAAATGATGAAAAATCTTGAAGGGGTGCAAGGGCTACTGCCATGAATCAATACAGAGGCAGAGGTTGAAGGCAGAGGAGACAGAAATCATTCAACAAATGTTTCTCAGACACCTTTTATGTGCTTGTACTGTTTCAGACACTGGAGACAAAGAAAGAACAAAGATTTGTGGACTCTACTTTGTTGTGAATGGATAATCAATGTAGTAGTCTCCTCTCAGAGGGAGGAGATGTTAGGATTCAGAGCACTGGTCAGGCCAGAAGAAAGAGGAAAGAGCCCCCATGCAGGTTAATTTATAGATTGGGTGCCCTGCTGTCAAAGAAGCTCCTATCCAATGACCTTTATTTGTACTGAAGAGTAGAAAGTGAGGTTGCCTCGTGAAAGTTGGGTGGAAGGTCAAAAAGGGGAACTTGGGAAGAAACTTATAAAGATTTGAAATGATCACAAGGAAGAATAAGAAAGCAAGACAAGAAGAGATGGCCAGGGCATTCCCCCAAACAGGCAATATTTTGGGGTTTTCAGTATCAGAAATTGTGAGGTGGTGTAGAAATATGCCCACCACATATTCCTTAGTAGCCCAGATACAAGGCAAGCTGGAAAAGTCTGCATTCATGAAGGGTTGGGATTTTGCAGCTCAGGCACAAAAGAGATGATAATGGCAGAGAATATGGGGCTGATGTGGTGGGCTGGTAAAATGGGGTCCGGAGAGGGGGAAGTACAACCAAGTGACCGAGGACAACACCAAGGTGAAGAACAAAAGGTACTGAAAAAGTGGAAGAGAAAGCTTGGAAGAAAAACCAAGACAGAGGACAGGAGGAAAAGGAAATACATTTCGCTGGGGCTGAAGAAGGGGTGGTGGGTGAGATGCCACAGCGGAGCCTTCCCTGGTAATAGTCAACTCTGGCCACAGGAGTAGAGAATCAGAAAATGTAAGGGAAGACTTGGGAGTTGGCTATTTCTACAGCCCTTCAGGAGGATGGCTGTCCAGGAGGTGCAGAGACAGACTGAATCTGATGCCCTGCTCACCATCTGAGATGAGCAGGGGCGGAACATTTTATGGGAAGGAAGGAAGTGGTCGGTGCCCACTCGTTCACCTCACCGTCAGGAAAAGGCCAGGTCCTCACTCTTTTTTAAAAGCTACAGCCAGTGTCCAGCCTCTACCTCCAGGCTCATCTCTTGCTTCCTCGCTGCTCTATTTCTACCCTCTACCCATGTCATGGACTTTCTCCAGTCATGACTTACAATGGCTTTCACATTTTATGTCCATACCTTCTGCCCCTCTTTGGGGCTTGCCTCACTCTCTTTTCATGTGTGGTTCCATCTTATCCTTCAGTTGGCCGTAGTAATCACCACCTCTTCAGAGATTGCCTAGCCCTAACCCATCTAAATTAATTCCTCACTTACTGTCCTTACAGTACTTTGCTCTTACTTTGTTTTGTTTTGTTTTGGGTTGGGTTGGGTTGGGTTGGGTTTGGCTTGGTGGTGCTGGGGCATGAACCCAAGGGGCTCTATCACTGAGCCCCTTTACATCACTCAGCTCTTTTTTCAAATTTTATTTTGAAGTAGGCTCTAAGATGCCCAGGGTGAACTCAAACTTGACATTCTCCTGTCTCAGTCTTTTAAGTACAGGGATGTACCTTCATGCTCATTGTGTGTGTGCACACATGTGTCCATATTTACTGTGTGTTTCTTCCAGCAGACAGAAAACTTCATGAAGCAGGAACTGTGACATTCTTGTTTCCTTATTCCTCAGTTCTAGCAGAGTACCAAGCACAAAATGATGCGCAGAGAATATTTGTTGACTGAGCTTTAAAATGTGCCCTGAAGGATTAAGATGGTATTTAGGCCTGGGTAGACTGATGGTGTGGAAAAGACTGGGGAAGTGAAGAGGGTACAGAGTTTACATGACCTGAGATTCTGGGGTGGGGAGGTAAGACATTTTCCATGGGAAACAGGGGCATCAGGAGGAGCATGGGATTACAGATGCATTGTTAGCCATGAACTACTAGAGAATGTAGTGGTAACACTGGGGAAGGAGATCTACATGGAGAATCTGGGCTGGGGAGTGGGCACACAGAGATTTTCTGGAATGAAGCTCAGAAGGGAAGACCCATGGCCACTCAGGAATATCTGCTCACAGACCAATCAGTTGTCACCCTGGGGAGGCCCATGTGCACACATGCAGTTTTGCAGGCAGCCTCAGCAGGAGCTGTGTCCGGGGCTGGAGCCATATGGCTTTGGTATTGGGCCTTTTACGTGGCACTCCCTGGTAAAGGAACATACTCCACATACTGCTATCTCCAAGTTCTCCAACTCCTGAGAACTCAGCAAAGAAGCTTAGGTGAGCACTGTTAACTTCAAGGATTAAACAATGTCTTTCTCACTTGTTGAGTCCAAACAAGATCTGGCAAACTCCCCCTCGGAGGCTGGCACCATGTAGAGCCAGAAGGCCACAGTCAGAACATTCTCCAAAGTACAGCCGAATCCTATCTATTGGTCTTTGCATTCTCCTTTTTCCTTCAGTTTCACTTTCCTTGAATACATTTAGAAACAGCTGCAAATGTGATTTTAGAATCTCCTGGTAGAGCAGCAGCCCATCTATGTATTTCTTAACAGCATTACTTTGAAATTTGAACTGCTCATGACACTTTCTTCTGAAAGAAAAAAAAAAGCCATGTTTCATTAATGGTTGGAGATCAACTTTCAGAAGAATTTTACTTAGCAGAAGCAGCGAGGGACACAGAAGAGAAGCACAAGTTTCTAATTCTGATCACAACCACCACCTCCTAACCCTGCCAACTGATTATGCAACCTTGGGCAAGCCAAGCCCTCTCTGGGCCTCTGTTTCCTTATCAGAGCCTAAAGTGCTAACACTAGAAAGCTCTGCTGCCCCTGCTAAGGTTGTCTGGACTTGAATAAAATGTCACCTCAGAAATACCCTAGAGCTGGATTGGATTGGAAAGCAACAGACCCTGGCAGACCAATCTACCTTCCTCCCCTGAAGGACTCAAGAAAAACTACAAACAAGATATCCAGCTCTTATACCTGGAGAAGTCTTTCCAGTGAGTCCCCTCTTGCATTCCCACTCAGGAGTGAAGACAAGCAAAGCTCTGCAACCTCTCCTTGGCTATTGCTGGAGTCCAAGAACCAAAGTCCAAGCTTAGTGCTACCTGAAGAGAGAAGTGAAGGGTTAGAAATTAAAGTTGGGTTATCGGCATGTCCATAATGTCTCACCAATCTCTGTGCTTCCACAGGGATATATGTGAGAATTCTGCTCCTGGGGAGCTTGGGAAGCTTTCAATTGATATCCAAGCAGCTGCAAGCATGTGCAGCAGGTACTGTATCAAATACTGGGCTACTGTAGCAGTGACAAGTATTTGTTTTCTTAGCATATCTAAGCCTGAAAATGATACAGAACAACATGGTGTAAAAAGACAAAAACTAGAACAGCTGTATGGGGAACCTAACCAAGGCAGGAACTCACAGGGGTGCAACTCGCTCTGATGAGTCAGCCAGAGAATGTGAGGTCAAGGATACCACTGGCCAGGCCTGCAGAATTGGCATACTGCACATTTGGGCTTCACCCAATTAATTAATATTAATTTCCAATGAAAAATTAACTTAGCTCAGTGTAACATTTTGAATTTACAAATGTTGTATTTATTTATTTGTTTGTTTGTTTGTTTATTTATTTATTTATTTATTTATTTATTTATTTTTGTGGAACCGGGGATTGAACTTAGGCTCCTATACTTGCCAGGGAAGTGCTTACTCTACTGAGCTGTCTCCCTGGCTCCTAAGCCATCTCCCTGGCACCAATGTTTTAATTTTTTTTTTTAAATAGGATTCTTTTATAGTAATACTTAGCTTGAAATACAAACACACTGCATGCAAACAGTCTTTCTTTATAGCCTTGCTTTATAAACTTCTTTCATTTTTAATTGCTTTCCTTTTTTAAAAATTAGCAAATTGGTCAAGCAATGGCCATGACTCATCCACATGGCTGACACTGACAAGGGATCTACAAACTGCGGTACAGGGTTTCAGAGTAAATCCTGAGGGGATTTGACTGGTACATGTCAGGTACAAAAGTTACATTTCTTGTTATGTAGGTCTTGCTTTATCTTGAATTTAACCATCCAGTGGAAAAATATAAAAACAAAGCATAAAAAGTAAAGCCATATTAATATGCTGAGCTGTAAAAGACTCAATTCAATAACTTCTGACATTGCCAGTCCTATGGATAACCCACTACTATTATGGACTACAGGACTGTATTGGATTATTTTGCTTAATTCACACACCTACAATATTTAAATGGTGATGGAATACCCATCTCTGACAAAACTGAACAAAAAAGGGGATATAAATAAAGGACCATTTTTATATCTGTATATACAAAATAGGATAGATACACAGCTACTTTCTCTTAAAAAAAGAAATAGAAAGATTTTTTCTAATAGTGTTTGTGGACAGGCTGTCATGTCTGCATCTTGTACAATGAATAACCACTAAGAACAATATGCAATGTATTAATTATTGAAACTGTCCTACTAATCAGTTTTGAAACTGTCTCATTGCTATTTGTCTCTCAATAAAATTAATAAAAAGAGAAAAAAGAAAAAACTATTTTACACATCAAGCTTATTCATTGAAAGCTATGACATACACATGCAGACATGCACATACATGCATACACCTGAGCCTATGCAAGGTCAAGATCACCAGTAGCATTACCACTCACCTCCATGTTTTGTCCCACTGGAAGATCTCCAAGGGCGATTATGTGGCAGGGGCTGTCTCCTCCAGTGAAGACAACACCTTCTAGAATCCTCCTGAAGAACCTGCCTGAGGCTCTTTACATTTCCCTCTCTTATCAAGTGGAAGGAGTCACTGTGAAGCAACAGTTAAAAGTATAGCATACTGACTATATAATAATGCACAATAAAATATAGTGACTTATTATCTAATATTATGTATTGTATATAATTATATGAACTATACTTCTATGTACCTGACAGCATAGTAGGATTTGTACACCAGTGTCACCATAAACAATAAGTAATGCATCTTGCTATGACATTCCAATGGCTACAGTGTCACTAGACAATAGAAATTTTTCAGTTCCATTATAATTTAATGAAACCAGTGTCACATATGTGGTTCATATTAGACTAAAGCATCATTACACAGTGCATGACTGGAGACACAATTATGTTCTGCAGAAGATGTTTTAGAATGAGCTCAAGGACTTTTTGCGGCAGCACTGTTGATAATAGCAAAAGGTTGAAAAATTTAAATGATCTTCAATGAGAAAGTAGAAAAATAGTCCTGGTATAATCTGCACATAAAATAAGTAGATCTATATATGTTACCACAGGTGTAGCTCAGAAGCACAATGCTGATTATAAAGGTCGCATGCTGTAGCAGACTGTTTACTCAAGATATTTGGGGTTAGCAATAGGATCAATCCTCCCGCTATGATGTTCCTTCGGTTCTCTGGTACAACTGTCATTAGAATGACTTCCATAGAAGCAGCAGAGTGTTCTGGACCATGAGTTTAAGGCCCTGGCATGTTCAATTTAAAGTCAGAGAGGCTCTAGGACCAGGTGATATTTGTTGCTAGATCCATGTTTTTCTGTATTTAGTGAAACTAACTACTGAATACTAACCCTCCAAGTTTTCCACCTTTCTTCTCATTGAAAGTAGTGTCTCCATGGGTCTGGGAAAGTCTTTAACATATTGTAATGATGATAGACAGGAAATGAACCAAAACTGCATTTATTTTTAAGTATTTATGAGTATCAGCTGGAGGTGGTCAAATGGCAAGCACTTACATGGGGAAGGTAGGGGAAGACCTCCCAAACTTGATGGTATGAACTGGAGTAGCAGTAGCTTCTTTGGCTTCTTTCTTCCTTTCTTTCTTTCTTCCTTTCTTTCTTTCTTTCTTTCTTTCTTTCTTTCTTTCTTTCTTTCTTTCTTTCTTTCTTTCTTTCTTTCCTTCTTCCTTCCTTTCTTTCTTTCTTTCTTCCTTTCTTTCTTTCTTTTTCTTTCTTTCTTCCTTCCTTCCTTCCTTCCTTCCTTCCTTCCTTCCTTCCTTCCTTCCTTCCTTCCTTTCTTTCTTTCTTTCTTTCTTTCTTCCTTTCTTTCTTTCTTATAAGGTCTCACTATGCAGTTCAAACTCATAATGATCCTCCTGTATCAGCCTCCCCAGTGCTCATATCACAGGTGGGCATCACCACACCCAGTTTCGGTGGCCGGCAGGGCACCAGTAGGTAGTCAGAAGCAGAACCAGTACAGCGTGTGGTACTGGAGAACAAAGCCAGGTCCTTACAACTTACCAGGCAGGCACTTAGACCACTGAGCTATATCTCAGGTCAGGGCCTCTTTTTTTTCTAATGAAATTACCTCCCTTCCTAATAAAATCACAGGTACATGCAGCCAAATACTCTAACCCTGAGCTGCACCCCCAATCACAGGGATATGATTAGGCCTACTATCATAATGGGAAATGTGGCACTGTAACAAGAACTGATAGTGACTATAATTTTGATGTTTATAAAAAAATTTCAATGAAAGCTATTTTTTTAATGAGTGTGAGCAAGCCATCACTACTTAACCCGCATCATTGTAGGGAAACTAGTAGGATCTCTTAAGACTGTCCAATCAACAGACCTAAAAGAGCAAGACACCCACATCACATCGAGTGGGAAAGCAAGCTATAAAATCATCTCTGTAATATAATGGTAATGATGTATATTTTTAAAGCAGAGGTATCTAACAGAAGTATAAAAATACAGAGAAGTGAGCACTCATTAACTTCAAACTACTGTTCCAAGGAGGGGAAGACATACAAGAGATGCTTCTATTGTGTCTAAGATGCTGTATTTCTTTTCTTAAAACAGTTCTGAAGCACTTATAGCCAAACTTCAAATTTTTCAATATAGGTGGCAGATATGTGGGTTTATGACTTTTCTACTGTATACCTCAATATTCAAGTCAGTCGAGATGCTGTTAAGGTCAACAGAGAGTTATGAGGGTATGTAGGAAGGGAGTAGTGCCTCCAGCAGGGTGTAGGTGGATGCGGAAACTGGCAGGCACAAATCCCAGAAGAGGTGTGTGTGTGGTGGTGGGGAGGGGGAGGGTGCTGGGTTTCCTGAAAAGGGAAGAATCTGAGTCACTATAGAAGTTGGAGGACAGGATAGGGGCGTAATCACTCATGATTATGAACAGGATTAGAGGTGGAAAAACCTTGTGGCAAACAGATCGATTCCACCACTGTGAATTGGGAAATGGAGTAGAATTGGACCAAAGCATTGTGGGGAATGCTTCCCAACTGTCAGGCTCTCCCGGCTCCTGATGCTTACCCATTCTGAAATCACATGCTGTATGTGCACATAATGGGCAGCATACGTTTATTCGTCCAGGTCTACCCTCCATTCTTCCACCACCTGAAGTCTGCCCTGGAAGGCAGGTGTGTCCAAATTGTGGTTCATTGGTCATATGCACCTGGCTTGCCTGGCTCATATTGAGTGACAAGGAATTGTCTTAGGCTTCCTATAAAACATAATATAGTAGGTGTACATAAGTACAAAACATCTTTTTAAAATATTTGTTTATTTGATATAGGGTCTCTCTATGCAGCTCAGACTCAGTGAACCTCCTGTCTCAGCCCCCCCAGTGCTGGGATTATAGGGGTGCACCACCATGTCTGGTTTCATTAGCCAGCATGGCATGCAGTATCTGAGATTGAACCCAGGTCCTTGTGCTTGCAGATAGGCACTTAGACCATCAAGATATCTTCCCAGCCCAAGACATATTTTTAAAATATATTTTTATTTTATTACATAAGCCATTAGTTGGGTATATGTTCTAGACCAAATCAATGTGCTCCCTTGCCCTTGAGCTGCTGGTCCAGCCGATGTGAAACACCCAAGAAGGCCTGAGGAGGAAGATTAGTCTCATGCTCCCTCCCTATGAGATTGCCCTGGACTGGCTGTGACCCTTGGCAGAAGACAGTCATTTCTGTCTTGGTATCCCACTGTACAGGCCTCTTCTACTTTACTGGCTTCCTGGATCTGTTCTCTCTCTCTCTTTCTCTCTCTCTCTCTTTGCCTTGCTGTTGTTGTTCCTGCTCTTTTGTTTATAATTAGTCCTTTTATAAAGAAGTCCCAGGAAATTGTCTTAATCTGCATGTGCATTCGCTTTCTTATTGAGACCCTGACAAAGGACAGCTCCTCCATCACTTCTGAGCAGCTCAAGAGCACTGGAAAGGCCTGATGAATCTTTGTAAATGCTAGGTACCTGGTTAGGGCCTAGCCCATTTGAGATAACTGGATTATGACTGAAAGCATATCAAATAGTGGTCTTAATGAGTGGATGATAGGCCATCTCCTGGCTATGTGAATGGGTACTTTCAGGTCTATACTGTGAAGGAAAAGATATTTCCATGAGAAAGAAAGTCGTCAGAAAGAAAAAACATGCAGGGAAAAAAGACCCAATGTTTCTGGAATCCTGAAGCTGTGTAGGAACAGGAATGATTTCCTCATTCGTGTGTCCAAAACACCATGACATGTTCATCATGCAAGAATCAGAGGTTCCCCAGAGGTTAAATAGCTCACCCAGTACAGCATCGTGGCATTTGTTTCACTTCTCCAAGCTGTGGGTGAATCTGAGCTACTTCTTCCTTCAGCCTGCAGCCTCTTCAGGAAGCGTCCAGAAGCCCCAGATGGTGTTCTCTCAGCCCACTGCACCCTTGGGCCTGTCCCCCCAGGCTTGTATTCTTAAGCTCAGCAGGTATCTTCTCTAAGCGGTCACTGTGGTGGGGTACCTGGAGTCCCATCTCTATTTATTTTGCATCCTTCATCTCAGGCATAAATGTCACTGCCATTATTACAGTGATGAGCTCATGGGATGTTTATCCACCCAGTACTTTTCAAACCAATTAGATGGATTTAGTGCTTGGATGAAGGCTCCTGAAACCAGAACTCCAGCCTGGAGAAAGAATCAAACAGATGGATATTAAACCACAGTCCCCCATCCCAGCCCATGCCCTCCTGCTGGAATCACAGTCTTCTGCACAAGAAATTTGCCTCTTTTTTCCTGCTGGCCTGATCAAAATCAGCAGGATCTGGAGTAAACAGGCAGCAAGATGTTACTTATTGATTACTACAGCTTGGGGACAAGACAGTGCTTCAGGCCGATTCATTTCATCTTCATGGAAACCCTGCAAGAAAGCTCTTAGCAGTCCCATTTTACAGTTGAGAAAGCTGAGCTCAGAAAGATGTTAAAACTAGACCAATGACACAGAGCTTTGAAGCCAGAATTGGAAAACGGGATTAGGATTCAGGATATTTAGACTCCAAAACCCCAGCCCAAACCCCACCAGCTTACCGAATCCATCTCTGGTCAGTTACCAAGACGGCCTAAATGTCTCAGTTCCATCCTAGCCTCTGGGCACCTAGTTCATCTTTTCTCAGCCCTATGCAAATGCAAGTAATTCTTTCACTACAAAAGGCACAGCCTCCCTCCAAGCATAGAAGGATCCAAGAAAAGGATCTGGCCAGGTCAAAAGAAGATGAGTTGCAGAGCTCAGTCAGATCTGGTATCTGTTTCCCGTCTGTCTGTGTAATAGCTGTATAAATTCACAAAACTCACTTTCCGTGTGTCCATCATTCTCTGGAAAATGGTGCTGCGGTACCTACTTTCTAAGGTTGCTTTTAAAAACAAGAAGATTATCTACTTGCAGGGCTCACTACTCAAAGGTGATCAATAAGTAATGCCTGCAAAAATTGACTGCCATAAAGTCCTAGTCTTCAATTCCATCTAAGAGTGGGCAAATTATGTAAATCTCTGTAAACCCCAGTTTCCTTCTTGGTAAAATGGGAAAGAACTGAGTTTATCAGCTTGCTAGGAGGATTTTATTAAATGAGATAATGCTAATAAGTTGTTTAAACATAGTGCGTAGCATATGGAAAGTATTCAATAGATCTTTGTGATTCATATAATTGGTATTTATCAACATTTTCTTTGTGATCTCAAGGACATGTGATGCATTACTATTCTCCTAATGACCACCAATTTCTTGTGGTTTATTCAGGTGTTGTTATCCTCTCAAAGTCTGACCATGCCTATGGAGAAAAGCATTCCATAAACCTGCCTGGTTTCCATTAGGCCAAAATCACCCCTCCTCTTCTGCACATCCACTGTGCTAGGCGCCTCTCTGACAATACATGGTATTGTAGTACAGCTATTTGTAAAGTGCGTCTCACCAGTAACCTGTGAACAGTCTCAGTATGGATGATCAAATCCAATTTATCTCTTCATTTTGAGCATCTTTTCTAGCACTTTTCTTAGTACAAAAGACTTGATTTTTAAAAGAGAAGTTTTTGAAAAGAAATTATGAATAATTTCATTGAAATGTGCAAGGGTAGGTAATCCATTGTCTCTGGAAGGCAGCCTGGTGAGATCAGGACTTTTCTTCATAGCCAAAGGAGAGGAAACAGCCAAGATCAGCTGGATAATGAGGACCCACAATGCAAAGGATATTTTGCTGAGTTTTTAAAACCTACATGTTATCTGTCAACAGCTGGCTCCTTTAAATCCCAGACTGGGTCTGTCCAGGTAATTTCTACTAAGGGCTTGGAAAGGTTTCCTCACACTATTAGTCACAAATTGGTGCTATGAGAAATTCTTTTTTTTTCAAAAATGAAGCTGATCAAAAATATTTAAGGGACAAATGTGACCCAACGTCATTGTACAAACCTTCTCAAAATGCGTATTGGAGAGAAGGTATGCAGAGCACACTCAGCCTCGTTCTCTGATTTCATGAGTCGGTGTGACAGCACCCTCTCTCTGCTGTGCATCAGACGGACTGGCCATTGGATGCACTCTCTGAGGAGGCACATAAGGAGGTACAGAGCGTTTTCCTGAAAATACTCCAGGAAGGCAAGATGCTAAAAGTCAGGAGTGTTAACAAATCAGATGTAGAAACCCACGGAGAACAGGGCTCAGAGCAGAACTGGGATCAGGTGACATGTCCTCTCTGAACACCCCAGCAAACTTCCTTATCTCTATTATGCAGGCAGTTTCCAGGTGCTTGGGCATGACTCCTGCAAGGTTCACAGTAAAGAAGGGTGTGTTTGCTTTCAAAACCACTCTGTAAACACAAGTGCTTCATTACTGAGTATCACCTTCCAGCAAGAACCCAAAGGCCAGCTGGGCCAGCTACTGGAAGTGTGACCTGAAGACCTCAGCTCCAGCTGTTCCTGAATATGTGTTAGAACTGCAAAATCTCAGGCCTCCTTCTAAGAATCCATTTTAGCAAAATCTCCAGGAAACTTTAAAATATACAGAACCTTTGGAATAAAGGCATTGACTCAACCAAAAATAATCATCAAACTCAACCTTGGGGCTAGGCAGTATCACTACACAAACACCAGGTCCCCCACTCTTAGACTCCTGAACCAGAGAATCTCAGAGGGCTCTGGTCATCTGCAAATCATCTATTGTCCTCTTGGTACTACAGAAATGCAAATTTAGTTTTTAAGCACTTGTTATAAGCCTTATCTACTGGACAAAGACCCAAATCTACAGCTTCGGGGGTTTGGGGGGTTTTGTTTGTTTGTTTGCTTTTGTTGCATTTTAGGGAAGGGTCTACAGGGTGTGCAGGGTCTCAGTAGTAGATCAGACTGGAAGCCATCCGCCTGTTTACAGCCTCCAAAGAGCTGGAATTACAAGTGTGAGGGTGGGGCTGGCACAGCTTCTGTTTTGTTTGTTTGTTTGTTTGAACTCGATTCTGCTGTTATTCTCAATTAAAACTCTCCTCCATGGTCCAACTAAGACACCAGCTGTTCCAGGCACTCCTTCCTGACTTCCCCAGTCCCACTGAATCATTCCTAACTCTGACTCTGGGTCCCTCCAGCTGCTTCATGCCCCTTTCCATTCTTAGTCCGCCCACTTCATGTTTTGCTATAGAACTGGTTGGATTTGTCTCCCAGACTAGATGTTGGCTGCTCCCAAAACTTAAGCGTTTAAATAGTTTTGTTTTCCTACACCATTTAGCATGGCCCATTACAGGCCCACAGTACTTTAGCTGCTGTACTAAAATTATTGAAAAGCTCAAGTTCTCTACTCTGTATCCTAAAAAATAAAAAATAAAAATAGACAACAGACGACTGACCAGTTTTGCTCTTGGAGGGTGAAGGATGGGCTTCCTCCTGTATTTTTAAACATAATATCACATCAGATCCTTTAACTAAACTTGAAAGGTTATGTGGATATGTTATTCTCATGATATCGCTTAGTGAGATCATGTTCTGTGAGATGCTGAGAGTCCACTGACATGAGTCTCTACCACCCAATCTCTGGCCAATATTCCTGCCTCCTTCAAATGAGCCACCCACCCAGGGATTACTCAGTGCTGCTGTAGTGTTTTCTGCTGTAGCTTTTGTCTGTGTTCCCCAAGTTCCTCTTCCTGTAGCTAGGTGGAGCGAAGTCACTGGAAGCTCAAGGAATGGGCCTGATGAGAGTCCCATAACTATATACTTGCAGGCATGAGAGTGCTGGGGGGGACTCAGAACCATATCCTCAATGCACACACCAGAGCAACACTCTTGTCAGGTACTCCAGTTCTGCGTGGTTACTTAACTTGACCCATGAATGTGAGGGCAATCTGGCTGCAACATCTGTCACTCCATTAATTGCCAGGGTTGATTCAGATGACCTGGCTGGCAGGTGGGTGTCCCCTTCCTCAGTTCTCCATGTATGTCCCTACTGAAGTTGCGTGCTTATTTGAAGAGGATGACCTTTCCAAATAGAGGAGGATCATTCCTCAGCCAAGGGTATATGAATAGCTGTGCTCCTCTGTTAGAACCTCCGAACAAGCTCTCAATGTCCTTAACATGACCCTGCCCTAAGCCATACTGCCTGCCCTAAGCCCACACACAGCCCCTTCAGACTGGACCATGGTGTCTGGCTTTAAGACCTTCAGGTTATCTGTGTGTATTAGTTACTCTTCTCTCGTTGCTGGGACAAATACCCAACACTCAAAATGAGGGAAGCAAAGATTTATTTAGCTCACAGTTCCTGGAGGTTTCAAGACACTGGAAGAGAGGCTGAGGCGCTGCTGTGTCCGGGATGACCCTCTCCACCCTGCTGAGAAAGCATAAGCTAACCAGTTTAAAGGTTGGTGCCTCTCTGTCCCTGCCCCTCAAGCTCCACCCTGATCCTCTGGCCATGCCCCCAAGCCATTGTTCTTTCAGTTGTGTCTACCCCATGACCTACATGAGGCTTTAGGAAGATACAACTAGATACAAAGCATAGCACCATAGCACCTGGTCCTTGTACAGACCTTCCTTCTGCTGGGCCCTTGGACGCGTTGTGCATTCTGTCTTCCCTGGCTGATGGTCTTTCCATGAGCTGCAGTGACCACCTATCCACTGACTTACTGCACAAATCTTCAATGTCCAAGCTCCTCCAGGCTGCCAATCCCGCAATTAGCCCTGTCCTGGGGTAAAGTCAAATCACTCTTTCTCTCACCTAGCCAAAGGATTTACAACCCAAAAAATGTCAATTTGAGAACTGATTTTGACTTTTACTGTGTAATCTAGAAAAAAGTTGCTTTTAATCGCCATTTTATCTCTTTAAATGAGAAATACACACGTACATATATGCAGGCATGCAATTAAATTTATAATACTGTGAGGATTTAGAGACAATACATAGCCAGGCATGGTGGCACAGGCCTGTAATTTCAGCACTTAGGAAGCTGAGGCAGAAGGATCCTTGTGAGTTCAAAACCAGTCTGGGCTACAAAGTGAGCTCAAGGTCAGCTTGAGCTGCATATAGTGAGACCCTTTCTCAAAACAAAAGAATAATACATGGAAAAGTTACATCATAATTATAAAACACTCTAGAAAATTCATCATGGAATTATATTTTATTGTTCTGAATCAGAAAGATGACTGCTTAGTAAATCTTAATTTATATATAATATGCTCAATGTGCTTTAAAAACAAAATAACTAAAACAAAAATGTTCTTCTACCTAAAGGAGCTAACTTCTGCTTTACCTGGATATTAATCCATTTAGAATCTCCATTCTTAACTAACTTTCTTGTTTGTGTATTTTGCGGGCTGGAATGCAGAACCACCTGAGGTCATTGGTCTTCACAGTCATCACCATCCTCTCCCTCTTCAATTGTGCTTTGAATGCTGGTTCAGTCATTCTTTCATTTATCCAATACCATTGTGCAAACTCAGAACCCCTCCTGGAGTAGGAGGGTACAGACAGGAATTGGAACCCACTTCAGGGCTCTTCTAATTCTCTGAACATGGCTCAGATCTCTGAGGCCTTGGTTCTGAGAACTAAAGAAGAGCCACCTGGTAAGGATAAAAGGGGGCAATTTAAGAACAGCAGGCTTTCTTTTAAAATATGACACAGTTGGTGCAAAGAGCCCTTGTCCTCCTGAAGTCTTCTATTCCAGAATTCAGGTGCTCGGATGTTCAAGAAGTTCTCCTGAAAACTTGATTATATTCTCTATGGCTTTAGCCTGGGAACATTTCCTCATGATTGTCTTTCCAGTCTTTAAGACTTGGATCCAACAGCAGCCAAGATGACGTAAATACCATGGATATTAAATGTATACCCAAAAGTTCATGTGTTGGATACCCCAAGGTAGCAGTATTCAGAGCTGTGGCTTTTAGGAAGTGGTTGGATGGTGAAGGGTCTAATCTTATCAATGGATTAATCCATTGATATACCCACAGTTAAGAGGCTATGGAAAGAGGGTAGAAATTTTAGGATGTGACGCCTAGGTTGATGAAAGGAGGAAGCTGTGGAAATCACTTGGATGGGTATGCTTTGTAACCAGCCCTTTTTGTCACCAGCCCTCTTTTTGCTTCCTAGCTTCCATGAGATACATAGATTGACACCACTACACCATCCCCACCATGACATTTGTCATCACAACAGGTCCACAGCAGAGGAACCAAATGTCCATGGACTGAAATCTCTGGAATCATGAGCCTAAAGAAACTTTTATTTCTGTGTGTTAATTTTCTCAGATATTTTGTGATAGAGTTAGGAAGCTAAAACACATCCACACATAAGACAAACACAAAAGAATAAGAACAAGTGAGCCAAGAAACCAGAACTCAGTGGCTGGGCTTGTGCCTTGGCTGTGTGCGGCTGGGTGCTCATCCATCCTCTTCTCTGGGTCCCAGATCATTTGTACTTCATGGGAGGATGTCAGACATTTCCAACTCTGAAATGTATAAATTTACTGATCATCAGAGTTTACCCCCAAAGATCTACTTCTTCATTTCACTCCTTTTTCTGAAGTGACTCAGAATATGGTTTTTCCGCAGGGAACAATCTTTCTGTTGAACAATTAGAAAAATTCAGCATTGAACGGGAAGCACTAGAAGCCAACCTGGTGTATTATTCCTCTGGCAGTCACCTGTGCTCCTAATAAAACCAGTCAGGGGCTCTGGAGGCAGCGTGAAGTATGACCCACTTGGTTTCTTAACAGCCTGCTTTCCTGCTTATCCTGGAAACTGTCAGCTCCTCATGGAGCCCTGCATAAAGAATAGGACAATTCCCCATCTTTTATCCTGGTGTCTCATGCCCCAGACATTATATTAATGGAATTCATTGTATTTTTGTATTCAAATGGACTTGAAGATAAACAAAACCTTTAAAAGGAAAAGTTTCTTCCTAAGCAGAAAAAAAGTGCCTTGTTGGTATTTCTGAAGTGTGAAAATCCATGAGTCAAGGAATTGGATGATTCAGGGGTCACCTAGAACTTTATCTAAATGCTTGGGGCATTAGGAGTATGTGAGGGCCCAATGTCAATTATCAGGTAATGGGCCCAGTGTATGGGGTTAATTTCTAAGAGTTTACCTGCTAATGTTATAAAAAAAAAATTTTTTTTAAGAAAGTAAGGAAGCTCTGAGAGAGAAGGAGAGACAGGCAAGGAGGGAGAGAGGAAAGAAGGGGAAGAAGACATCCAGAAGTCTGAAATCAATGCTCTTTTCATTGAAAATTGCCATTTGTGGTGTCCTAAAAGCATATGCCACAATAAGTGAGCTATGTCATCCAAATCCCTGTCCACTTCCTGACAGCAGCATGGCACTAATAAGCTTCCCATATTCTACCTGAAGATGAGAAGTGCCACCTTGCAGAAGATGCCAGAAGCCACTGAGCCACTAAGGTCAAGAGATCTGTCACTATCCAAGTCATGCAAAGCTAAAGCCACACCTTGCTGAGTGGAAAGATTTTAGAGCTAAGAGTCTTGAGGTGGAGAAAAGGAATCTCAACCCTAGTGATAGGGTGCTAGACTGCACACCGTGACATGTGAAGGAGAAGAATAGAATGTCAGATGTGCCTAGAAGTTTAAACCCAGATCATTTTGGGGCATGGTGTTCAGATGCTTCATGAAAGGGTCTGTAGCCAGAGCATTGGCTGTACTCTTCAGAATTCATTTACCTTATAAATGCCTTCCAGTCTTCTCCCATACACCAGGCACTGTGAAGATGAGGAATTCATCTAGAGAGAGAAAGAAGCACATCCTCAAGTCACAGCAGCACAGTATGAGCAATGGCACCACAGAGATGTGCACCCTGGGTGGGGGAATTAGGCACAAGAGACAGAGCCACTGGGCTGGAGGTGCCAGGTCATCCAGGGTCAGGAACAAAAATCTTAAGAGAATAATAATTTCATAATAATCTATCCTCTATTTCTCAGAGAATTTCCTGTGGATCTCGTGTCTAGCTCTGTTTAGGTCCTTAAAGGCTGTAGTAGATTTCATACAGTAAGGACCTCCTTGGAGATGCTAAACTTCCCTATTCCAATGCCCACAGTTAGGCTCTGAGAGAGAGGCAGCTTTCTAGTTCCTTGTGTGGCAGCACGTGGGAAATACTGGGAAGAAGTGAAGGCATCACTTGGTCTTAGCCATTCTCTGTTTACTAAAATGCATGTCAAAAGTGAGAGTAGGATACTGATCTTGGCCTTGTGACTTGGAAGAAGAAACAGAATGATGCAGTCACAGTAGAAAAAGAATGACCATGCTACGTAGAGGCAGTTATGTAACTCCAGCCATAAAGCCTGCTAAAACTCCTTCTGGGGGACAAGGATAATAAGGCACCAAGTATGCACCAGGCTAGATGCATAGATGCTGGGTCAGTCTAACCCTCTCCAGTGAACTGGTTAAATTTGAGAGGCTGGACTGAGAGTTTATGCCTGGTCCAATGCCTGGTCCCAGGGCTATATCCCAACTGCAGACACAATTGGTCTGGAGCATAACACATTTTTTTGTCATAGTCTGATAAACATGGGTGTGTCAAACCCATGTTTCATCTTGAGAATAGTTCTATTGATGATTATTAACTTTAATTTTATAAGTTTTATTACATTAAACAATGACTGCTTAACAGAAAAAATCACAAAAATAGCATATTTATTTTTAATATTTATTGAGAGCTTATTAAAAAGCATCAGAATTTTTGACATCGACCGGTTTTTTATGTACAAAGTCTAAAAATGAACAACTGAAATAAATTTCCATATGAAGTACAATAAAAGTATCTGCAGCATGCTTCAAGAAAATATCTTTAGTTCAAGTATCACACCTCAGGGCAGTCTTCACTCATGACAATGTGTTCCATGCACACTCACGCATGACTTACACTGGTAGCACATGAGTTCTGCTTTCCTGGCCTTTTTGTAGGGCATACTTGACCTCTTGGTGTTGCTGTTTCTTCAGGAGGTTCTTATTATACTATGCAATGTGTAGTTAATGGAAACAAAATATCAATAAAACAAAGTTTTAAGTTCTGGTGCATTTAGAACAAACATCAACATTTTCTCATCAGCTTGTGTGCTTGCTCACAAAACCTAAGAGATAACAGCAAAAATAGAAACCTATGTGTGCTACAATGTAAACACAAACAAAAGTCTAGCACAGAAATAATCTTTTCTTTAACTGTCACACCCATGGCCGTCTTCACACATGACAGCTGCATGGTCCATACACCCATCTCACTCACACTGACAGCAGTGTGCTCAGCTTTATTTTCCTATGTGACAGTCCATTCTTGTCACCTCTCTTCCTGTTTTGTCAAAGCACTTCCTATTATTTTGTACAAGGTATACTTAGAAAGAAAATAAGATATCAATAAAATAAAATATCAAATGTAATGGTTACTAATAGTAGGTATGAATATTTTTGCATCATATGTGTACTTACTTACAGAACCTAAAAGATAACATCAGAAAAAAAATCCTATGTGAGCTACAATGAAATTACCAATAGAACTGTACCACAAAAGTAACGTTGCTTCAATTTTCACACCCAAGGCAGCCTTCACACATGAAAGCCACCAATTCCATATACAAATATTGCTTACACTAATAACAGAAATATTTTGTCTTCCTGTCCTTTCTGATAGAGCACAGTTGACATGTTTTTGACTTTCTTTCTGGTATGGTATGTCTTTATGATGTAGTGCCTGCCTATTCACCTCTCAGCTCACCAGTGAGCTCCATAATTTTTTACATAGGTCCCTGGGCAAAAACTTTTTTCCCCTTTGCTATAAATGATCTCTTATGAGTTCCAGTTCCAGTACCCTAAGAAAGATGTTTTATGATACTTTGCACTTGTTAATTGCTTTGTAAACTATCAAACTCTCTATGGTACCTATGTTTAGGACCAAATAAAACACAATCACGGGCCAAGACTTTGTGTTTTGATTGACGCCATAGTTGCTGCATAACTCATCAACAATATTTACTTGTTTGGTTTTGTTGTAGAAAGTTTTCATCTGAGGCTCCCATTTTGTTGAGGTTTCCCTGTCCATATTTCCAGCATGGTGCAATGTTGACATCAGTAATACCAGTTTGCTTTTCTTTGCCATATATGAGGCCAATATAAATCCTTCTGAAATCCAAAAACTGTATTACACAATTCTGTTTTAAAATTACAACATTTCATTTGGAATTTTGATTTGTTCTCATATACAGTTCCTGCACTAGTCAGTTTGTTCTCTTTTAGCAAATATAATATCAATTGGCAACTGGTAAACCAATTGTCAAATGTCACATTCTGATCAGTTTGGGAGGTGGGAGCAACAAGTCTTCACAAAGTCATTTGATTTATTATTATCAGAATAAGGATCTGATGGCTGAGTTTGAGCTAAATTTCTAAATTGAAAGCATAGTAAGTTTTCTCACTTTAAGAGCATAAATTTGCATGCCATATTTTGATCCATTGCTCTTTCTTCCATAAGTCTTTTACATTCCTGAAATTATTGTAAGAAATCCCTGCTAAGTACAGCAGACCTATGAATGCTTCCAGATCAGCTAGTGAGGCATCATAATAAATGCATTTTTGAATATAGCTATTGTGTAAACAAAACATTTTACTTGTATTTAGCCTTCGTGTATTTCATAGCATCTCATAGCATTTCATCTATTACAGTTTCCAGCACTGAATGACAGTGTTGGCATTTTGTCCAATACATGTCATCCCTTCTCTATGTTTTTGAACCTAGTCCTAACAGATCATTCCATTTAGGTGTGTGACCCTTTGTAGTATTTTGACTAGTCAAATATGTACTCACTTTGCCATTTTTTGTCATCTGAATCAAGGAGCTCTGTATTCCCCATGTCTTTATCAGTCAATTCTTGCTACATTTCATTGTCACAGAAACATTGGCTCACATGAGCAATGTAGTCTCCTTCTTCTTCTTCTTCTTCTTCTTCTTCTTCTTCTTCTTCTTCTTCTTCTTTCTTTTTTTTGTCTTCTTTTTCCTCTTCCTCTTTTTCCTCCTCCTCCTCCTTCTCTTCCTCCTTCTCCTCTTTCTTTCTTTCATTCTTTTTCTTTTTTTTGGCAAAACCGAGGCTTGAACTCAGGCCCTTGTACTTGCTAGGCAGGAGCTTATTCTCCTGAGCTATCTCCCCAGACCCCACTTCTTGTTACTATTATTATTACTATTATTCATCCACCCACACCACTCTTCTGTTATAAAAACACAGTTTATAATAATAGATCATCACCATCCACGCATGAGTAAGCTGATGATTCATTTTTGGCCTCCTTCAAAACTTATAAGTCTGGTTTTCCATGTGCCATTGTACTGAACTGGGCTATTTCTAACAGAAAAATCAAAAGAAAGCTTTTATAAAAAATGCTAGTGTGGTAGGGGTGTATTACACCCTCCCTAATGTTCGGGTAAACATACAACAACCTGTTAGACAAGAGAATAATGCCAGTGAAAATCCCTGTCTGGCACTTTTGCACACATGCACTCAACTTGCTTTTTGTCATATAGAGTGGGAAAACACAAAGAATGCCTCCTGTATCCCTCAGGCAAAGGCACTGAGAGCACAGCCAGCTACTATTATGCTAAAGTAAATGTTTACAGTTGAAAAGTAAGGAATATGTTTGCTGAGCCCAGTGTTATGTGCAGTGGGATAATTAGGAATTAGATTTTAATTCAATGTAAATGAGTAAAATATAGTTTGAGACTACTGTGTTTTAGGAAATCTCAGAGATAAGAACTGGAGTATGTCTTTGAATTGGAGAAGTTTCATGGGGTTATACTTTACTAACAGAAATGACGATTCCAAGGGACAGGATGTATACGGGAAAATAGGTGACCAAAAACACAGTCTGAAGAGAATACGGTTACGTCACTTGTCCTGTCACTTTAGAACCTCAAGTATTAGGCAGGTGAGAGTCTAGGAGGAAGTCACACATTCCCTGTGCTCAAAGCCCTCACTAGAATCTAATATTTCATCCACCTTGAGATCCTGCAGCAACATTAAAGCAGCCTAACTACCAGCCACTTAGTCATGCTTACCTGAGGAAGAGTCATATTATTATTATGCCGGGCTGTTTCTCCTGTGCAGAGCTAATCCTGCAGGTGGGGAGTAATTCTGGAAAGGTCCAGTTGAAGCTGTTAGTATGAAAGGGGGCCCACACACAATGGTGGTAGTGAGAGGGGGGTGGATACAAGGCTGCTAGGTATGTACGGTTCACACAGTCATTGAAGGATCCAGTGTCCTTTGCTCTTATGTATCTGTCACCCCTGTAGCATTATCCTTCTAGCAAGAGCTGAGTCCTTTATTCATTTCTACTTTATCCACATCCCAATCCAAGCAGAGTGGGAAGAAGGGAGGGAAAGGTAAGATGCCTTTGTATAATATGTGATCAAACCAAACTTGTGTCTTCTATTTATATCTTATTCTAGCTAGAACTTAGTCCATGGCTACACATAGATGTGAGAGAGGATGGAAAATGAGTCTTTGAAAGTTGTCTTAGTTACTTCCTCTCATTGCTGGGTTAGGACAAAATATCCAACACCCCAAATTAAGGAAAGAAAGATTTATTTAGCTCAGTTTGTAGAGGTTTCAGTCCATACTCAGCTGCAGAGTGTCACATGGCAGAAGGCAGCAGTTCATGGTGGCATAAAACATCAAGAGCCAAAGGGAAGGAGCAATGGCAGAGCAGCAGAGAACAAGCTTCCCTCCCTTACTTAAATTGCACTCAGGCTATCTGCCCCAGGCTGGTGTAGCACTGGCACCCATAACCCTAGCAACATTCACAGGCATAATCCTAGCAACATTCACACCCATAATCCCAGCAGCATTTACACCCATAATGCCAGCAACATTCACACCCATAATCCCAGCAACATTTATACCCATAATCCCAGCAGCACTTACACCCATAATCTCAGCACTTGATCATGAATTAATCACACACTCTAGAAGTCTGCCCCATAACTACATGAGACATTGAGGAAACAGCTAGACACAAACCATAACAAGAGTAAAACCTAGTAGGTTCCACAGTCAGAAGGAACAAAGAGAAGACAGATCCTGAAAGGTGACTGACAGTATCCACTGTCAAACCCAGTCATCCCTGTGCTACGAAGTCTTTTGTGGACCTCCAAAGTGTGGCTTTTCTGCAGAACTCCTATGGCATTATGTAATTAGCAATATTAAAATGCTTACATGAACATAGTGAAATGCTGTATTTATTTTTCTATTCTCCACTACCTTGTGAATTCCCAAGGGAAATGCACCTTATTTCTTATCCTCGTGGACTTACATGGCAGGCGTTGAGGTCCATGCAGGTACTCAGTAAAGTTTTGGTAGAAGAATGGCTGGATGCCTGGATCAACATGTTATCATATTGAAAAGTGAATGGGGAAGAAAGGGAAGAAGAAAAAAGGAGTGATGGAAAGAGGCCCTAACATAAGCATGGACCTGAAGGGTTTCCGTGTGGGTTTCAGGCATCCCCTCATGTACAGTCACATGGATGAATTTACTCAAATGGATGAACCTATGACTGCTGGATGCAGACATGACCGGGGCAACACCAGATTGTTGTAGGCTGAACCAGATTCCAAAACCTGTAGTCTAAGCCTCAAGGGTCATTAAAGGAAACCTACTCGCTGATCTGATCTAATCAAATCAAATCTAAACCTTGTGTGCTTCTTCTCTAGGGTGTAAACCTTGCCTTTGACACCCACTAGTCTGGAAAAGCAGGTGCTGAAGGGCAGGTGAAAGTGGTTGGTTACCTCTGATACAGTGCTGTGGAGATGTATGTTACAGACACCAGAGTGTCTGACTTGAGGGAGGGTGTAGGATCAATTAAGAATGAGCCAGGCTATCACCATTTGGGCAAGAGAGATGGAATGGAGAGAAGCTGAGAAAGCTCTGGGCAATGAAATTGACTAGATGGTTGATGTCCCCTAGTGGGAAGAGTTACTGGCTTTGTTTCTTGAAATTCTACAGTTGCAGGAGATATGAGAAATCTGATGTCCTACCAAATCTGGGCTGTGCTACTTTACTGATTCTGTGACCTAGGAAGGATTACATGTGTGTGCCTCAGATTTCCCATCTGTAAAATGCAATTAAGAACAAGATATGCTTCTTTGAGTCACATGAAGGCTAAAGCATCACAACACATAACTTAGTGCCCAGCACACTTTATCCCTAGCACACACTAGCTGTTATGAAATCCATAATTTTGGAACAAAAAGGAATACAATTTTCTGATAGGACCATATAAAATATCTTTAACCATTGATCTCATTTCTGAAACTGATAGGATTATCAGTTGAGAGTGGAAGGATTTGTTTTTTAATTTCTCAGTACCAAGAATTGAACTCAGAACCTTACATTTGCTAGGCATGGGTTGTACCACTGAGCTATATTCCTGGCCTTAATATAATATTGAACTTTTCATCCACTTTTTTTTTTGGTACCAGGAATTGAATTCAAGACTTTTTTCTTGCCAGGCATACACTGTGCCACTGAGCTCTATTCCCAGTCCCTATCAATTAATAGTAAATTCCAAACTTTCATTCCAACCAAGCATGAAGCTGGCCCAGAATAAAACAAACTGATTAACTTATGCAACTGAAAAATCTAGAAGGGTTCTGGCCTCACTTGTAATTTCTTCCAGAGTCACACTGTCACCAGGAAGCCAACCCTGATTCTCTCCATTCTGACTTACATTTGCCTGCCAAGCTCATCCTTGCCATCCCCCTCCTCATCAGGAAGCAGAAAGTGTTTCACTCAGCCCAGATTCATGGCCTCAGAGCTCTCTATCCAGAGGAAGAAATAGGTCTCTTTTCTAGCAACTCCTAGGTTTGAGGATTAGAGACCTCCTACCTCACCCTGCACGGACACCTAGTATGTCATTTGCCAAACTGTGTCAGCCAAGGAAAAGATGCACTGATTGGATCAAAACAACTGCAGCACACCCCAAGGGTTTAAGAGCATGGCCAACACTCAAGGCTAATCTTAGGAGGAGCTGGTCCCCCAAGGCAAATCTGGACATTGGCTGAACAGAGAAATATGTGGGTGGGAAGATAGCAAAAAGTTTACTGTAATGGGTAAGCCATTAACTTGATTTTCAATCACAGAAATATTAGTAAGATCTTGGAATGTAGTGAAATCCTAAAATTTATTTTAATCATGTCACAATCTCCAGAAGATTTTGGGGTTGTAAAGAAACCAACAACTAAATGAACTTGGTGCCCTCTGACATCCTGGGTACTCTAAAAAAGGAAAATGGCACCCACCATAGTCACTTCCCAGCCACCAACTTCCATCATGATCTCAGCCCAGGCTGGGAAGGGTAAAGGGTAACTATGTGCGGAGGCCCAGCTGGCAAGTCACTTGCCCCCAAGGCTGGCAGAAACAGAGGCCATATCCCCAGGTGCACAGCCATCCCTGCAACACTTTTCTATGCTGATGAAGGGATGCTCCAGTCCAGGCAGAACAGCTTATTATGTAGAAATATGGATTTACCATAGCTCACTTCCTGCAAGGAAGGATATTGCTGGAAGCCAATCTCCTTTTATCTCTCTTTGCCTGGATGCTTGCATTTTTTCTTGCCCCTTCTCTAGCAACGAACCTCTCATTATGCAGAGTTGCTTGCATTTCTCTCCAGAAGAGAAAGCTAAAACAAAGAAAGGAAACATATTTAGCACTAATGATGTGCACAGTTTCATTTTTTTCTTGGAATCTATTGCTGTTTAATGAGCTAAATACCCATTGGATGGATTAGATGCACGGATCCTGCATGTGTTTTCAAGGAGGTGGCTTCTCCAAGGTGAGATGAACCTCCAACACAGTACATGGGAACTGCACTGCCCACCTGACAAGCATGACAGATACTGAACAAGAAGGAACTCAGAGTGACCAGAATGTGAACAAGTAGCAAGTGCTAAATCTCTCAGTGCTCACCCTAAGGCTAACCAGTCCAACAACAGACTTTAGAAAGGTGAAACCATCAGAGAGCAAAATACTTGATTAACAGCAGAGCCCCTGGGTCATTAAAAAATTCTAAGAATCAAGATATGTTAAGTACCTATGCCACTCCCTAAAATGAATGTGAATATCATGTACTCCATACATGTACTAATAAAAATAATCTCATGCAAACAAAAAGGCTGCCAGAATGTTGTCACTAGAATTGAAAGCATGTTTCAGCCATCCAAGCAGAAGATGCCAACTGTCCTCCTCTACTGACAACAGGAAATTGTCCAGTGATAGTGTCAATTATCCCAATAATATTCTTACTCCTAAAACTTTCAGTTGGAGCCGGGCGTGGTGGCGCACGCCTGTAATCCCAGCACTCGGGAGGCTGAGGCAGGAGGATTGTTGTGAGTTCGAGACCAGCCTGAGCTACAAAGTGAGCTTAAGGACAGCCTGAACTGCATAGTGAGACCCTGTCTCAAAAAGACAAAAAAAAATAAAAAATAAAAAAATAAAAAAAATAAAACTTTCAGTTGGACAGAATTCTTGGCTGGCAAGGTCAGCAGCCCTGCATTATTCTAGCTCTTCATTTTATCAGGAAATGAGAACTGAAAGCATTATTTTCTGAATCTTCAACAAAGAAACCATTTGAAATTAGAGCATTTTTTACCTAAAGGAAATCATAGAAATATAATTTAATAGCTTCATTAATGGATTCTAAGATTAATCTAAGGCAAATTACATGGTCCTTCCATCGTTGAGATATGGTCAATATCAACCGATGTACAAGTGCTCATTTGGCACCAGGCCAAGGTCTAAATCCTTCTCATATACTCATCTGTGCAGAATTCTCGACAATTCCATTATGGAGAGAGGGGGCAAGGGCCAACAGCTAGCATGTCCACCTCACAGAGCAAGGAAGCAATGGAGGAGGGTATCAATCTCAGATCCAACCTTAGGGTCCATCACAGGTTAGCCTTTGAAAAACAAACTCTACAAGCTCCCTAGTTAAACATGAAAAAGTTCCAAATATCACAGTGAAAAAATATATTTTCCCTAGCAATCTAGAAAAAAGATTACTTAGACAGACAGAGAAACTTGTAGTCTTTGTACCACATTTCCGAAGCTCAGCCTTCCCCTGGCAACACTAATCTCCCAACTTTAGGCCTCTGGTCCTCGGTCCCCGCACCTGTTCTCCAAGCAAACCCAGAGCTGGGAGGCCATCCTGTGGTTGGCTAGTCTGTTCCTTTTATCAGGAATCCCTCAGCTTCATTGCCTACCGCTGAATACCCACTTATCCCTAAACACAGCTATGAAGACTTCAGCAACCACCTATGTCAAAATCAAGATCCACCTTTCCTTCCACAAAGTGCTTGGCTGCTCTGTCATAGTATTCATGGGATATAGAAAGACAGTGTTATGTACTGGGTAAAGGCAAGGTCAGTGTCAGTCTTGAGTCGAAGCTCTAACTCTGTTGCCTAGGGGTTGTGTGGCACTGATTGAATAATTCCCTGACTGATTCTTCCTTTCTTTACCCATGAGACAATCATGCTACTGACCTCAAAGGGCTCCTGGAAGAATCAAATCAGATAATCAGATAATTCAACCGGTATCTGCCTCACAGGGAGCTCTTTATACATCTTAGCTATTAGCACTGAGGCGCCACTGGCACCAGCACCACCATCATCACCACCAGCAGCAGTAGCATATGAATGTGCCTCTATAGCTATAAACTCCAGGAGGAGAGGGACTTAGTATTGCTCATCTTTATGCTTGACCTTTAGCAAGTACTTAATAAATGGATAAAGAATTGAATTGTTCAAACAGCTGTTCAATTTGCAGTTTATTATTTTGGCTCTGGTGAAAAGTTGTTTTGAAAACATTTGCCTAGTTCCTTGCCACCTGATTAGGTTTTTGAGTTCCACAGTTTGGTGTTTCTCCCTGCAAATTACACATACTCAGTAAATACACTTAGTATATTTAAGGTATTTAAGTAATAAATCTCTAAGGTCACAAACTCCTCAAAGTTCATAAGATCCTCAGGGTATGCATTCGTTCATTTACTTTGTTTTTTAACAATACATTTGCAAAAAGAGTTAAAGTAACATTTATTGAACAGTTTAAAACTACCACCACATATTCAGCATTTAATAAACATGAGGCACTTCACATACTTTTGTGTAATACCTTTCGTCATCAATTCATTAAATAGGTTAAGGAATTCTTTGTTATAGCTAAGGAATCTGATGCCTCAAGAGTTTCATGAGTGTGTTCAGGGTCATAGATACAGTGTAGGAGCCCAGAATTCAAGCCCATCCTTACTTTTTTAAATTAATTTTATTGAGTAACAGATAGCAATAAGACAGGTTAATAGGATAGTTCCAATAATTAATACATTGCATATTGTTGTCTTCATAGTAGTTATTCATAGTACAAGATATAGAAATGATATCCTGTCCAAACACTATTAGTACAAATCTTTCTTCTCATTGAATTAAGAGAAAGTAGCTTTATATCTATCTTAATATTTTGTATATACAGATACAAAATGGTCCTTTGTTTATATCTCTTTTGTTTAGCTTTGTCAGAGATGAGTATTTTATTGCCTTATTTAAATAATGTAGGTGCATGAATTCAGCAAAATAATCCAATATAGTCCAGTAGTCCATAATAGTAGTAGTTGATCCATAGGTCTGGGAATGTCAGAAGTTGTTGGCTTGAGCCTTTTACAGCTCAGCATATTAATACGGCTTTACTTTTTATATTTCATTTTTTATATTTTTCTGCTGGATGGCCATCCTCTCTCAACTCCAGTATGAAGTGTCTAGCTCTAGGCTAAGCAATTTAAAGAATCTGCTACTTTGTTCAGAACTGGAAGTTGTTGAACATCAACCCCATTTTACAGAAGAGGTAAGTCCGGCTTGGATATACACAAAGCCAGTCAAGGATAGAGCTTGGAAAGTAGGTTTGTCTTTCCCAATCTAAAACTGTTTTGAAAGAAAAATATGACAGGTCAGTGGCTGTAGCTAGAAAACTGGTGTCCTAAGTGATGCTCAGTTGAGTTTTTTTTCACCTCCACACACCCTTACTCCAGCAATCAGTACCTGCAAAGCACCCAACAGGGCCCTGCCCGCCACATAGTTAAGAGAGAAAGAATGGTTCTAAATAGACAGCTCTCCCCACAATGAAAACACAACAGAGAAGAGAAATGCCATCAGAAAGATGTATCCGTAGTCACCACCCAATAGCTGGTGCAGCCTTGAATTATCACTGAAGGATGTGCTCCAAGGGTTGTCATTATGAGCAGACTCTGCCATCTGGGAATAGATGGAAGGGGGTGGGGATGGTGCATGATGGGAAATAACAGCATTTAGGGGTCTGGAGCAAAGAGGCAGAGGAGAGGTAAGAGGTCTTAGGGCTAGTGTGCTTTAACAGCTCTCAGAAGACAGTAAAAGGGGGAGGAAGCAGCATTAATGAGGCTGAAGACCCTGGGGTAGGAAGCACAGCCAGCGTCGGCAAAGCTAGGGAAATCAGTCTGCAAAATGAAAGAGACAGAAAAGAGCACCAAAAATAACCTTGAAGGTAATGGATGAGGCAGAGGAGAAAAATCAATTCAAGGAAAACATATTAAGTGCAGAAAAACTAAATGAAAGATGGGGGGAGGAGGAGCTGGGCTGGGGAGAAGCACGGGCTGGAGCCAGGAGGGCTGAGGCTCCCGCTCCAGCCCAGCCTCCCACAAGCCCTGTGACTCTGGGTGTGGCATCTCACCTCTCTAAGCTGCCACTAGCTCTTCTTAAGAATGACTTCGGACAACATGGCCTGTAAAGTCCCCTCCAAGTCTGAGACAGAGAACTGCACAAAAACTTAGTTACACATGGATAGTCTTATGCAACTAGAGACAAGCTGGGACATGCAGTGAGTCCTTCAGAGGGTCCCAAATATCCAGGTGTTCGTGACAGGTGGAGGAAACATCAGCAGTTTATTCCACTTTAAGACATTCTGATCTGGTGACGAAAGAAGCTTCTAGGCTGCTGTTGGCGAAGAGGCCATGTGCAAAGCATTACAACACACTTGAAAGCAGGGCCAGTTTTTGTGTATTAGGATCCTTGTACACTGCAAATCCCCTCTCCCTAAAGAGGACTTGGGAGTTAGAAAGACACCGTGGGAGCTCCCAGACACAAGATCTGTGTATATTATTATTATCGTTTCCAGGTACAAATCCCTACAAAATTCATATTTGGACCTAATTAGGTAGTATTAGGAGATAAGGCCTTTAGGACGGTAAGCCTTGAGTGTTCATGAATAGGATCATTGCTCTTATAAAACAGATTGAAGGGCATGCTCTTCTGATCCTTCAGCATGTGAGGATGAAGTCTCCAGGCTTCATCTCTGGCAGAGAACAGTCTTCTCCAGGCTCCTAGTCTGCTGGCATTTCCATCTTGGAGTTCTCAAACTCCAAAACTGTGAGCATTAACTTTCTGTTGTTTATAAGCTATGCAATCTAAAGGATTTGGTACAGTGGAAAGAATGTATCTCAGTTACTTATCTCAAAATGAAGAAAGGAAAGGTTTATTTGGCTCACAGTTGCTGGAGAATTCAGTCCATACCTAGCTGGCTCCAAGGCAGAGGGGCACACGGCAGAGGGCAGCAGTTCATGGGGCAGAAGGCAGCAAAAGCAAAAGGCAGGAGTAGCAGCAACAATGGCTGCAGAGAGCAAGTCCGTCTCCCTTGAGTTACATTCAGGCTGTCTGTCCCACGCTGGGGGGTAGCTCTTATACTCATCATCCCAGTGGATCAGGAGTTAATCACAAATTTTAGAAGTCTATCCCATGACTGCATGAAGTTTTGAGGCAACAACTAGACACAAACCCTAACAGGATGGATGCAGATGATAGCATATTAATGGTGTGAGCTAAGAGTTTTAAAGGACAACAATAGAGAAGTGTCTCTTATCTAAAACCCTAATAAGAAAGCGACCTAGGGGCTGGTGAGATAATGTGGTGGTCTAAGCACCTGCCTGGCAAGCACCAAGACCTGAGTTCGATACCCAGTACTCTATGCCATGCTGCCACCTGAACCCCAGGAGTAGTGGCACATGCCTGTGAGCCCAGGATTGGGAATGCTGAGACAGGAGGATTACTATGAGTCTGAACTGTGTAGCAAGACCCTGTATCAAATAAATAAATACATTTTTTTAAAAAAGAAAGAAAGTAACCTAAAACTTACAAGCACAGCAGTCAAGAAAACAGAGAGAGTAGAACAGAATTTAGGAGTGTTGAGTGCCTGCAGTAGATCTAATTTCTCTCACAAATATCTTAAATATCCACCTGCCCCAGGAAGGCTATGGATAAAGCGACTTTGTGTGGCACTTGTTTCTGAGTCGAGTCCTTGATACCAGCACTTCCTTTCGCCCTCTTGTTCTGCTGTCATTGACTATTGGCTGATCTGCTGGTCACCATGAGAATCAGCAGAGGGAACAAGAAACCTGAGCCAACCTTCACTGCCCCTTCTATCCCCTTATTTTTTACAGTATCACCATTATGGAGGTTGGGGACAACTAAAAGAAATGTCATCCCAAGAGAAGAGAGATGTGTAGAGCTAGATATGTAAGGACTTGTATGCAAATGCCTATAGATTTATTTGTAATAACCAACAATTAGAAACAACACAAATGCCCATCAACTGGCAAGTAAATAAAGTTATATCCATACAGGGAAATGAGCTACTGATATGTACTGCAGTGTAGATTGGCAGCATAGACGAACCTCAAATAATTACCAAGTGGAAGAAGCCAGACCAAAGAACGTACACCTGCTGCGTGATGGCATTTATATAAAATCATAGAAAATACAAAATAATCTACAGGGATAGAAAGAAATGAATTACAAAGGAACAAATTGACCTTTTAGGGATGATGAACACTCTCTTAATTGCGGTGATAGTTTCCCTGTGCAGTCTTAGGTCAAAACATATCAAATTGCACACTTGAAATACATGTAATTTATTATAAATCCAGTATGTCTCAAAATGGCCATTTGTAAAACCTACATCTATCCCATGATTGTCTCATACACTAAAGGTAGTAATGCAAAATTTAGAAACCCTCATGGAAGTTGGGGTACACTCATAAGACTCCCACATGGCCTGTTTTTTCTGCTGAGAATATTTCCTATTTTACAACCCTAGAGGGCCTTTCTTGCCTCTTCTCTAAATGCATGCTGAAGAAATCCATTGAACAGGAGAATTTCCGAAGTCATGGAATATCATGGAGAAGTAAGACCACAGACTCAGAATGTGAAGTCATCCTTTTCAACTACTAAAAACCGCATTGCAAAAATGAAGAAGAAACCCTCACACCTCAACTGCCCATCACATCCAACAACACGGGTTTTCTTTGTAAGAATGAATATGGTCTAAGACTCCTTCTCTCCATGCACGCACCCACAAGTACTTAGAGACTTGAGCCGAGGGAGAGTAGACTGTAGTCCTCAGCAGAAAAATGAGACAACTCAGAGATTTAAGTTAGCAGCTCTCTCAGAGGCTGCTTGATAGGAGTGTTAATGACATTCATTTGGAAGGAATCACGGAACTTGTACAGAAATATATTAAGACCTTGTCATTTAATGACACATTACCTTTCTTGTGCTAAATACTACTGTATTTAGAGCTGTCTGGTTTGGAGGGGGCTTGTTAACAAAGATCCTCCTGGCCTTGGCAACAAGCACATTTCACCTGGGTTCTGGCCCTGCGAACCTGAGCCCCTTATGCAGAAATTCATACATACACGTTCTCTCTCATTCTCTGTCTCTCCTATCTCTCTCTCCTCTCTTTCTCCTTTCTCTTTTCTCTGTCCTATCTCTTTCTTCTCTCTCTCCTCGCTCTCTGTCTCTCTCTCTGTCTCTGTCTGTCTGTCTCTCTCTCTCTGCCTCTGCCTGTCTATCTCTCTCTCCTAACTCTCTCCTATCTCTCTCCTCTCTATCTCTTTCTTCTTTCTCTTCTCTCTCTCTCTGTCTCTGTCTCTGTCTCTCTCTGTCTGTCTCATTCTCTCTCTCTCTCTCTTTCTTTCTCTCTCTCCCTCTCTCTCCTAACAAAGTCCTTGGGGACAGTAGCATATAAACCCTAAACCTTGTACCATTAGCACAGCTGTCCCAATCAAACTAGAAGCAGCATAGGTTGCTACTAAGTAGAACACTAGAGGGTCCACTGTGTTCTCCTTCTGTCTCCATACCACACCATGGACCAGGAACTGCATATGAAACAGAGCCATCTACTCACTGACAGTGACCTCTCTGCTCTCAGCAACATCAGAAAAGCTGTAACAATCAAACTTCCCTTTTCTTGGGTTTCAAAAAAGTAGAATTCAAGAGGGAAATAGGTTTTTGGAGGAAGAATGGATGTTTGAGGACCATGCTCTCCTTATAAGGTACCAGGCAGAGAGGGGATAAGAAGAGGAACAGGGGTGTCCTGTTCAATTGTCACAAGAACACTTTGAAACAGATATTCAATGTATCCATCTTGCACATTATTAAACAGGCTCAGGTTGGCCAAGAACATAGCCAGGATTTACAATGAAGGGCTGAGGCCAAAGAAGGTCAAGACCTGCACAACAGGCAGGTGTAGTTTTTCCTTTGGGTTCCACTCCCTCTAAGCAGGTAGATGGTACAAAATCTGAATATTAATGGTCAAATACTCACCATGTGGCAGCCATCAGTGCTTTCTGCTTTTAGTTTACGTGCAGCTCAAGCTTGATATTCTGAGTTTGCATTTCACAACAGATTAAAATCTGCTACCTGGAAGTGACGTATAGTTTCATTAATGGGTTTATTCATCAAAAAAATGTGCATTGAGTGCCTGTTACGTAACTGGAATATATTCTGGAGATACAAAAATGGCAAACACTGTCAAAGTCTCTACCATCATCAGCTTATAGAAGTGTGTGGCAGCTGGAAAATCTGTGCACAAATTACTTTATAAATGTAATTATTAAAACTACTAAGAAGAAAAACAGAGTGTCATGGGGGTGTTGAACCAAGAACCAGCCTGGGTTGGATGAAATTAAAGAGGTCAGGGACAGAAGCTAATGAGCCATTGAGGGCAAGCCAGTGATGGTTGTAAGCAAGGTACTGATACAACTGAGTGTGTTTTAAAGTTACAACTGCAGTGATTCTGAATAGAAATGGATTAATGAGAGGGCAAGAGGGTCATCATTAAAATACAATTGCGACAGTCAGGGAGAGAAATGGAATTAGCAGGAGCATGTCTTTGGTTTCACATGGGAGGAAGAAGATGAGGGAGTTTTCTGGGAAAACTCCCAATGTCTGGCAAGAACACTTGGTTTGTAACAGTACTGAGGACTGGAGAGAGGAAGATTTCAAAGAAGAAAGGGTCAGAAGAGACCAAAGCATTGACTGCATAAGGCAGAAAGTTAGAAATGGTGACTCTTGGGAAAATGTATTTCAGAGTTATTTCTATGGCTGTGGAAAATCACCGATAAGTTTGACAGTTTTTTAAAACAGAAAAATATTCTCATTGAGGGATGTTGATTTTGAAACTCCTGTGGAGAGACAACTAAGAGAATGTGTCAGGATGGCAACTGGCTATGTAGGCAAGGTGCTCCGAGGGGAAGGCAGTGTGGATGTCCCCTGCACATATCCACATAGAAATCTAGAGACTGTGATAGCCTGTGGTATTAACCAGGGAAAGTGACTGGGGTGTGTATAGTAGTAATCATTTCCACATCCAGACACAGTACCTCCACCATGGAAGAAGCAAAAAGACTAGAGGCAGTCATTTTTCATGCATCTCTATTTTTCCCCAAATTTTAATATAATAAAATACATATGAAATTTACCATTTTAATGTATTTTATATATACAGGTCCATAGAATTGAGTGTACTGACACTTTATTTGGTGTGCAACCATCGCCATCATGCACTTGCAGCGTGTTTTCAGCTTTCTAGCCACTTTTGTTAGAAATAGAGAAAAATGTCCCAGAATTCTCCAGCGGAAGACTTTTGGGTCACATGACCACTCCTCAACCAATCAGTGAAAAGTAGAACCAAAGTAGCCATGACAACATTAAACAGTCAGGCCTCACTCTGGAAACAGGTTCATCTCCCATGGGAAAGATTAGACAGTGCTACCTTGGTTCTCAAACTTAATCCCTCCCACCATTTTGGTCATAAATTGAACTGGATGAGAATCAATCAAATTTCCTCCTAAGGTTGACCTTGAACCTAAACATTGAATTGCACTCAGTTCCTATTCAATTGGATTTGTGAACAGAATTGTGGAGTAAATAAAGTTTGTGAACTGAGTACAACTGTAACATTAGAATTTATTCACCAGGAAGACAGGGGAAATACATCTGAGATTTAAAATAATTTCTTTATTCTAGCACTGAAAAATTTTCTTCACTGAATATATATATATATATATATATATATATATATATATATATATATAAAATCTAAATTTATCCTAATGTCTTCAGAATACTTCTTCGTTGTTTTTTCACAGTTTGTTAAACTAGCTTCTTTTTTGGATGTCTCAACTATTTTTCAAGTTGGAGCTTCTGCAGATAATATTGCAACATAAATTATTCTGTGAGTTCTTTTGTGTAGCTTTGGAACACAGGTGAAATTCCAGAGTCAGAAGACACAAGAAACTCTCCATGTTTAGAAAACTTTCCATTAGGAACAGCAGCCACAATTTTGTTTCAAGCTAAAGGAGTGGTTTTAGGCTTCCTAGAACACTAAGTCCTATAGAGCACATACCTCTGGAGAATTGATGGAGAGAGCTACTTTGAGAACAGTTGTGTCCCAGTATGGGTAAAAGATATGCTGAACAGGAATGAAGTACCTGGGCTGAGAGGGTGCTATGCAGTGGGCAAGAAGCAAGCAGTGATGACGATGGTTGGTACCAAAGCTCTGAGCAACCGGCATGGTGTACTAACAAGGCTGTAGATCTTGTCTGTCTTCAAGCAGGGCCTTGCCATGGGAGCAGGAGTCTCTTAGGCTGGAAGGGATAAAGAAAGAAGTTGGTCTGGGAGATTATAATGACTGGAGTGGATCAAGACAATGAAACCATCATCAAGAGCTTCATCATCTGGATACACAGTGATTTAAGATATTAATATTTCTCTTCACAGCCAGTATTTAATTATTATTCTCAATCTTAAAGGTCTTGGAGAAGGAACAAGATAAACAATGATGACTTTGTAGAAGAAAAAAAATCAACTTTCTTATTGATCATCTCATCTAATTTAAATCATACCATCAGACTGGCATCATTGATCCATTGTACAGCTGTGAAAACTGAGTTGCAGGGAAGTAAAGTGGTTGTTTAGGGCTAGGCTGTAACCAAGAGGTGTAGTCAAAAATCACATGGGCCTCTTGCGAAGTACTTTTCTGAGCAGATTTAAAGATTATCCTCCCAACAGTTCACTCATTCAATAAGCATTTATCATCCACATAGCTCATCATGGATGTCTTGGTCACCTTTCTCTTGTTGCTGAGACAAGACCCAATGCCCGGAAGTATGAAAGGAAGGTGTATTTAGCTCACCGTTTGTGGAGGTTTCAGTGGCTCCAAGGCAAGGGGGCATGGCAAAGGGACAACAGTTCAGGCAGCGGAAGACAGCAAAGGCAGCAAGAGTGGAAAAGGGGAGAGGAGCCAGCCCCTTTTCCTCCTTTGTGTTGTAAGCAGGCTATCCAGCCACCATGGGGTAGGAGTGGCACTCACACCTTGTGCCCTCCTTCTGCAGAGGCTGACGAAGTTTACAAAGTGAGAACCTTGACCCCCTGCTGAGTCGCTTAGTTAAGCTTCTAAACTGCTCAAGTTGACACAATGAATCAACCATTACAACATACTAGAGCCTAAACAGCCTCCCTAGGGCATGTTCTCTACACCCTAGAATGTAGAACTGCAGAATCACTTAAGCTTCTAAATGTCTCAAATTGATACAATGCATCAACCATGACCCTGGATTTGTCCTGGTGTGAAAAGGTGGGGTCCTTACCTGTATTAGTATCCTATAGTTGCTGTAACAATTTAGCACAATCTTGGATGACTCTAAACAACATAGACCTATTTTATACTATTCCGGAGAACATAGGTCTGAGATCAAGGTGGGGCAGGACTGTATTTCCTTATCTACTGTAAGAAAAAATGTATTCCTTCTTCTTCCAGCTTCTGGAAATGGCCAGGAATCTTTGGCTCATAGTCACATTACTTCAATATGTGCTTCCATCTTCATGTCAGCCTTTCTTCTATGTATCCAATTTCCTTCTGCTCCTCTTAGAAGGATATTTAGGATGGCATTTAAGGCTCACAAACACAATATAATCCAGAATGATCCAAAATTATTTCCTTATCTCAAAATCCTTAATTTACTCACATCCACAAGTACTTCATCAGATGCTAGGGTCAGAACTGGTACTCTTAGGGCCATCTCTCAGCCCCCTATTCCACTCTGCAGTAGTCAGTGTATCAATGTAACAGGAAGATGGTAACACAGAGGAGCAATGACAGCATGATAGATTATGTGTTATAATGCAAGTGCATTGTGGGAAGAGGAAGGGCTCGCAAAGGCTTCCCTGCAGCGTCAGTGTTGCAGCTGAGATGTGAAAGATGAGTGAAGACGAGTCAGGTGAGCCAATGGAGCTGGATATTGCTGCAGGAGGTGTCAAATGGAACTACTGGATGGCACACAGAGATTTCTCTTCACATAGCAATTCGATGTCTATGTGCAGTCACATTACAGATTACTTGATTGAAAAGTCAGAAAAAAACAGCAAGGTCAAACCTAAATATCATGGCTTTTCACTTTTTAAAAAGCAGTCGACAATGGCATGAGGTGAAATGGAATGTATTTCACATTCACAGTTTAACAGGGCATCTTCTGCTCCAAGGCAGATTTTCTCCATGTGTTTCTAAGTAGTCTCCATTGTAATTTCTTTATCTCTGCTCCTCTATCCCTTGCCTACATGCCAGAAAGGTGTACTGCATGTGAAGCAAAGCTGATGTTCCCATTAAGGAATCCTCACGCTATAGAAAAATGCAGCAGACATTAAGGCCAAATATAATCTCTTTTCTGACCCGGTACCCCAAAGCCCAGATCCTGGTTCATTTTCATCCATGCTGAGCTGGACTGCACAAAGGCCACTTCAGCCAATCCCTAAAGCTCCTATCCTCAGGGCCAGCTCTTAGAAAGTTTCTGTTTTCCCTTAGGACCTTGTGTATTCTATTCAGCCCTGAAAATTCTGAAGCAACATTAAAAGCAAAACATTCATAAACAAATCTGCCTCATACAGAGAAAGTAAAAAAAGAAAGAGCCCATTCCAAGCACTCTTCTCCTGGTCTCCTAGACCCTCCATCTGCATACTTCTTTGTAGGGACTACAGTTTCTCCACTCTCAAATGTACAGCTCCTGGGAGAATGCCTGCTGATGGAAATGAATGAGACAGTCTCCCTTCCTCCGGGGCTTCACTTTCACCACCCCCCCCCCCAGAGCCCTGCATCCCTAGAGGGCTCCTCCTCACTGTGTTCTCTACAGGGCCACAAGACCCACTTTGTACTCTAGGTTGTTATGGACACAGACCTGGTCAGAATAGGGCAGACAAGCTCACTGCATTGAAGCTCTCTTCTTTGCCTTTTCAAATGCTTCCCTCATGAACCCTGTGGGACTCATGGCCTCACTGAAAGCTACCATTCTTTGCAGTAGCATTCTTCTCCCTTCTAGAAACAAATGTTCTTCAAGGAACTGCTCTTCCCTTTTACTGTAGGACCCTTCCTGCGACCCTAACGAGTTTTCAGCAACCACGAGGTAATCAGAATTTAAGGCATTTAGCCCTGAGAAAGGGAACTCAGTCTTCACAGGGAAACAGAACAAAGAATATGGGAATGCAAGAGCTATGGGCAGCACAGCCACCATCTTTCAGCCAAGGATGTCACATAAAGGAGGCATGAAGAAAAGTAGAGGCAATAGATAGACAGATGATGTTGTCTGGCTTCTTCATGGTAATCTAATTCCCATTCTATCTCAACTCTGGCGAGGATCCCTATTCTGTGATTCTATAAGCCATCTCAGTTACCCTTTCAATAACTGAAGCCCAATTTCCTCATTTTCCTCCCTTGAACCTACTCAGAATCAGTGTGATGAGAAACTAGCACATCACACTCCTGTTCCAGGGCCAAGTCTGAAAGGTCCTGCCTTCCTCTTCGCAGCAGCTTGTCTGGCTTTCTTCTGCTTTTCCAGTTCTCATGCATCCCCTGAACTTCCATTTTCCCTGACCCCTCTAATTATGGGATGTGACCACTCATCCCTTCCTCTTGCTATCTGGCTCCAATCCCCTGACTTCTCCATTTCTGGTAGTACTTCAACAAACAGTTATGCTGCTGAGTGCACCCTCTTTGACAGGACCCCTTGACTTTTCTTCTCGGCTAATGGTATCTCTGGGTCAGCCTTCCGGGACACATCTGCCACCGGGGACAGATTCTCACTGTTTTTCTTCAGAAAAGGCATTTAGCCTTCACCTTTCCAGCCTTGTGGTGCTCTCAGAGGTCCTCTCTTCCTGTCATTCACTTGTAGGCAATTACATGCCATCATTCCCCACTGGGTCCTGGGTAGTCACATACCAAGACCTAAACTCACAAGGGCAGGCAGAAAAGCTGCAGAGATCACAGCTCATTTTGTAGATAATACAAATGTAGACACAGAAGTAGGAGATGAAGTGTGGCCTCTGTCCCTACGTCCCTCTGCACCTAGAACCCCTTACCTCCCCACAGAGCAGCCTGGCTGAGTGATTACAGTTGCCTTCAGCACTGCAATGGAGAGTCCACACCAAGAAATCTAGTCTGTGCTGACCAGAGACTCTCTCAAATTTGGTAAACAGCCTGAGAATTCATGCTTGCTTGTTATACAAATTATCCATGGGGATTGAAAATTCCAGGCTCTTGTAACCTTCATGTTACAGCTATTGACAAACTCTTATCCAAATTTCAGTTTCATGTCTACTGCTAAATTATGCCTTCTGTTGTAATGGAATTCACAGGGCTCAGACTCTTGAGGGAAATGAAATAATTCATGTGATCAAAGCTTAAGTGATGGGATTCTGCACTGAAGATGCTCTTGTGGAGAATGGTGACCCTGACATCATTCTCTTGTGCTGGCCAGCAGGGGCATGCATTTTCCTAGAACTCTCTCGCCCTGCCTCTCTGTTGAGTTATAGCAATGATCTCCTGCTCCCTCTTCTAGCCAACCAAAAGTGCCTAAGAACATTGCATATCCCAGCCTTAGGCACTAAAAGGTAAGTAAGGCAGCACACAATCCACAGAGGGAAGGATTCAAGCGAGTGGTTCAGGTCAATGTGAATATTCTGTAAACATCAAAATGAGCAATGTGATTGACAACATGTTTTCATGTCTGTATTCATATTCTTTAAGCAACAACCCCAAATGACACAGTAGGTCATGTGCTCCCCGTGGGCCAGTACCTGGAGCAGTCGAGTGACTTCCATGGATGCCACTGCCAATGTGTACTAGACCCCATCTTGAGCCTAAAGCTCCTACCTAATCTTATATGTGAAGATGTATGCACATGATTAGGCCTCAAGGGGTTTAGATCTGTACTTTTAACTTAAAATAGAGGTTGGGAAACTTTTCCTGTAAAAGTCTAGATAGTCAATGTTTTCGTTTTCATAGGTCATATAATCCCTATCTACTCAGAGTGTGAAAGAACTTAGTATGCATAACACCCTAGAAGACATGAATACAAGTGGGCATGGCTGAGTACCAATAAAACTTTATTGACAAAAATGGCGGACGAGTAGGTTTTGGCCCATATGCTGTAACTGGCCAAACACTGGTTTAAAATATTAGCACCGAATCTTTATGTGAGAGATAGAGCTGAGCCAGAGGTTGGCTGCACTTCCACTTCCTAGAAGCATATCATCACTGGTACTTCACCTTCCTGTGACATGGCCAGGAAAGTAACTTCGTTCCTTTTCTTTTGTCACTGAGACAAAATACCAAAGGCCCAGAATGAAGGAAGGAAAGGTTTTTTTAGATCACAGTTTGTGGAGGTTTCAATCCATACTCGACAAGCTCCAAGGCAGGACAGAGTGGCTGGGGGGCAACAGTTCAAGGTGGCAGAAGAGAGCAAGAGCAGCAAGAGCAAGCCTCTTGCCCCCCCTTTTATTGAAAGCAGGCTGCCACCCTCTAGGGCAGGTGCAGCACTCACACCACCTCCCTGCCCTGTCTTGCACAGCGTGAGCATGTTTATAAAGTGAGGACCCTGGCCCAGTGGCTGAGTCATTTCATTAAACTTCTAAACTTCTCAGTTTGACACAATATATCAATCATAACAGCCAGTGAGTGTCTTCCTGTCCCTCTCTGGCCCACCCTAGCCACATTCTTCCCTAATGCCTACACATATCCCAGAGGACTGGAAATCCAGGCAAGAGAAGAGACTGGGAAGAAATGCCTATGAAAACAGTGGTTGTCAGATATGACTTTAGGCATGAGTTAAGCTTTTTTTTTTCCTGTATTTTCTAGTTGTCAGTACATTAAGTGTTTCATTCCACCTCCATCTGTGTTCCTACCCACCTCTCCTCAGTCTCTGTCACCTCTTGCTTTCCCTCCACCCCTGCATCTCCCATTGCCCAACTTGTATCTTTCCTGGGGTCATTTATAACCCTGACTTTTTCAAAAGAACTCATCTTCCTAGATGTCCGAATACCCAATGACACTTTTCAAACAAGGAGAAGTCTTTGTGACAGGTCATGTGCCCAGCACTTTCAAAAATAAAGAAGAAGGCAACTTCCTGGCTGCAGAGGACTGAAGTTAATAAATCCTCTCTGAAAAAAAAAATCACTATAAAGCCAGACCCAATTGTCAAAAACAACCATTTCAGAGCTCTAAAACTGCCCAAAGGCAAATGACAAATTGAGAATCGTTTATTTATGAGAAACTTCTGAACTTCAGGTAGGAACCAAGGAGTAAGCAGCCTTCTTATAGACCATGACCTTCACTGTCAGGGGGTCGGGTGCCATGGGATGTAGGAGGTAAAACCCTTGCCCATCAATATTCACAGGAGCTACAGGTTTAAGTGTTTCTGGTTGAGATCCCAGTTGAGACAAGCTACAGAACAGAGGCCTCATCAGAAATTTAACAGAGTTGTCCCAGAAATGAGAGACAATAGGCAGCTTCTTAAGCTTTCTATGATTTTTTTTTCCTAAGCAAGAGGCTGCTCAGATGTGCAGGGGGGCACAGTGGAAGACACCAATCCATGCAGATTTGAAAACTGCTCAAGTTTCTCCTGTGTTCCTCATGTCTACTGAGGGAAGCTTCATTGGTCAGAGCTACTTGAGCACAAATACTGCCCAGTGGCTGGTTGGCTGCTCACAAAGGGGGAAAGACCTTAGGAAGCTAGACTAATACATAGAAATATGGTCTATTTTAAGAAACAGAGAAAAAGACATGAGTAGCTGCACAGCACAGAGTAACAATTTTGAAGATTAAATCCAGGCAATTGGACATGAATTACCAAAACTGATGCAAGGAGGCATGGAAAAATGTAAATAGGATTCATTCTAACAAGTAGAGAAATTGAGCTAATAATTTAAAATCTTACTCCCTACACATGCAAGCATAAAGCTCAGACCCAGATGGTTTCACTGATGAATTCTGTCATGTTTTTTTAAATAAGAAATTATATCAATCTTACATAAATAAGAAAGAGAAAAGGAGGGAACACTGTTCAAAGAACTTGATGAGACAAGTAGTATCCTGGAATCAAAGATAAAGACATCATGAGAAGGAAACCTACAAGACACTACCCCTTATATCCTTAGCTGCAAAATTTGTTTAAACATCAGGAAATTAGATAGATAGATAGATGATAGATAGATAGATAGATAGACAGATAGATAGATAGATGAATACATGCATAGATGCATGGATGCATAGATACATAGATGTATAGATACATAGATATATAGATAGATACATAGATATAATAGATACATATAGATAGATAGACATAGATATAGCTGTACTTATAACAAGAATGCAAGATTTATTAATCACTACAATGGAACATAGAACACGACTATATAATCACAATAGACATAGAAAATGTTCATAAATTCAACACAATACAAGGTCTTCCTATGTGGCTTAGGCTGGCCTAGAACTCACAGAGATCCTCCTGTCTAAGCCTTCCAAGTGCTAGGATTACAGCTGCATATCACCATGTTTTGGTAATAAAATTTTTTAAATAAACTAAAGTAATAGGGAATTCCCTCAGTTGGATAAAAAGCATCTATGAAATCTATAATTAGCATAATATTCAATGATAAAAGACTAAATGTATACAAAGATCAAAAAATGCCAGGATCAATTCTTAATACTTTAATATTTCCTTGGAAATTCTAAACAGTACAGTAAGGAAGGAAAAAGAAAGTGATATGGAAAACAGTCTTTAGTCTCAGAAAACATGATCATTTATGTACAAAAGCCCATGGAATCTACAAAAATAAAAACTACCAAAACTGATAAATTTGGTAAAGGTGCAAGGTACAAGATTAGTTTTTTCCAAATGAATTTTATGTCTGTGTTTTAGCAACAGACAAAACAAAACTAAAGTTAGGAAAATTATTCCATTCACAATGGCATGAAAAAGAGTGAAATATTTAAGAATAAATTTCATAAGAAGTAAAATCCTGATCCTAAAAACTATAAAAACATTTCTGAGAGGAAATGAAGAACATCTATATAAATGACAAGATAGTTCACACTCATGGATTGGAGGATCCCATGTTCTTTCTAAGAAGAACTGTAGATTTATGTCAATATCAATTAAAATATCATTGGGATTTTTTTAAGGAAATTGGCAAGCTGATTATGAAGTTTATATGGAAATTTGAAGGATCTAAAATAGCCAAACTGGGCCAGTGAGATAGCTCAGTGGACTAAGTGCCTGTTTGGGCAAGCACAGGGACAGGGGTTTGATCCTTGGTCCTGCACGTCACACCAGCCTCACCCCTGGGGTGTGCTGAGCTGGCAACTGAGTCTGGAAATGGTAATGTATTCCTATAATCCCAGTGCTGGGAAGACTGAAAACAAGAAGATCACTACAAGTCCGAGATATGCAGTGAGACCCTGCACAAAACACCTAAACATATAAATAAGCCAAAACTATTTCAGTAAGGTAAAAACTAAGTCAGATAAATTAAACTGCCCTACTTAAAAGAACACTGCATAAGTCATTGGAGGACTTAAGCTAGCCTATTTGAAATCTTAATAAATCTACACAAATCAATAATATGTGGTACTGAGATAAAAATAGCCATATAGATCAATGGAACAGAACTAAGGGACCAAAAACTAATCGTTTCATTCATGATCAGTTAACTTTTGACAAAGGTGCCAAATCAATTTAGTGGGAGAATTATTATTTTTTCAATAAATCCTTCTGACCTCACTGAATATAAATATGTGCTGTAGGCTTGAAAGACACCTTTTCTCAAGTGTTGCTAGGTTCATGTGAGATACCTATCATGAGTCAATTTAAGAGAAAACACGCACATCTATGTACTATAGCAATTTTATGTGACTCAGTCATGTTTAAAAAGGAAACAAATACCCCAAAGAAATGGGAAACCCTGTGTATTTTTTATGCTTAGGTTTTCTGAAGAGTAAACAACCATGGAGAAGTATGACCGGAAGACAAAAGGGTTTGATCTAATGGAAAGAAATGAGGGAAACTTAACAGGGTCTATTTGCTCAGATTCTTTCCTGTATTCATGTGTCTTCAGAAATAAGGACTTCCCTTTCCTGTGGGTATAGTAAAGATACTGGTGGAATTAAAATCATATGATCTTCAGGGTAAGGTAAACTCAATCTCAGCCTGCTTCAGGGAGAAGGGTGAAGAGAAGTTAGAACTAACTTTCCTTTTTCTGGTTTCTCAAATGTTAAACTATGTAATTCTGGGGCCTGGGCCCATCACTATAAGAGAAAATAACCTTACTCCTTCCACTGGTCGTCCCCAGTCCCCAACATCTTTGTCACCTGGGATTGGTCCCCCCCCCAACCCCAGCTCTCAGCAGGGTTCCAGTGGGAGCTCAGATCCAGCAGAAATCTAGTGCTATCACAGAACTGACAGGCAGAGCTCTGGAGTAACGCCAGAGGTGGGAAGTGGCTGTAAAAAAATAGAAGAAGCATTGCTAGCTTGGCCTCTGCTGTGCGGTCCAGTTTTTAACAGGCCAGACTGATAGTAGAGCATGGCAAGGGATTAGGGCTCTCTTCCTTAGGTTATGCAAAAATTAATTCAATGTGAGTATTGATCTGAATGTAAGAACCGAAACTTTTCATAGCACACAATCTTTCTGACTTTGTACTAGACAAGGATTCCTTAGATAAAACATCAAAAACAGTCCATCAAAGCACAAACTTGATAAGCTGGACTTTATCTAAACTTTTATAAGACGTTCTTTAAAAGCCCCTATTAGGAAAAAAAAAAAAAAAAAAACAAGAAAATGAAAAACTAAGCCAAGAATAAAAGAGGCTATGTGGAAGGAATATAAACATTTGGAAGTACTATAAAGGCTTGGGTTAGGAATGCATAATAAACACATATAATTCAATTATATGAAAATATGCAATTTATTTTTTAGTTTGTTATGTTTTTTTTTTTTTTTTTTTTTTGTCTTTTTTGAGACAGGGTCTCCCTATGCAGTTCAGGCTGGCCTTAAGCTCACTTTGTAGCTCAGGCTGCTCTCGAACTCTCAACAATCCTCCTGCCTCAGCCTCCCTAGTGCTGGGATTACAGGCATGCGCCACCACGCCCGGCTTGTTATGTTTTTGATCCAGAATATTCCTCAAAAGCTTCATGTGTCAGAGATTGGGTTTAGGGAAGATGATTGGATCATGAGGCTGCTATATTGATCAGTGGATTAATCCATTGATGAGTCCATAGCTGGTAGGAGGATGCCTGGTTGGAAGAGGTGGGTGACTGGGCTGTAGTTTGCAAGAGTGCATCTCCTCCCCGGGCTCCTCCTGTTGCTCTCTGCTCCCTGGCTGCAATGAGGTGAGCAGCTTATCTGCACCCAGGACTCTTCTACTGTAACCCATCACCAACCACAGACTGACCCTTCCACAGCTGCGAGGCAAAATAACAATGCTCGTTCAAGTTGAGGATTTCAGATACTGGATGTCAGCCATGGGAAAATGACTAAGGCAGTGGGCATAATATTGGAGCAGATAATTCAGCCGAGAAAATATGTGATTGGTTAGCAGACACATGAGAACATATCTCAAACCTTTAGCCCTTGGGAAAATTCAAAGTAAGAACACAGTCAGGGTTTGACATCCCACTAAGAGGGCTCCGTGAAGAAAGACCGCACTGCCTGGTGTTGCTGAAGGTGGGAAGAAGCCAGGACACTCATTCATCTCTAGTGGGAGTCTAGTGGTGCTGCCACTTTAGAAAACAGATTGAGATTACAGGTGTGGTAGAACACACCCGTAATCCCAGCTCTTGGGAGGCTGAACACAGGCAGATCATTATGAGTCCAGTCTACATAGTGAGTGAGACGCTGTAGACCCTTACTAAAATACAAAAAAAAAAAAAAAAAAAAAAAAAAAAAAAAAAAAAAAAAAAAAAAAAAAAAAAAAAAAAAAAAAAAAAAAAAAAAAAAAAAACAGGTTGGTATCACTTCAGAAGTTTAAGTACAAGTGGAATATCAATTCCTAGGTATCCATCCAAGAGAAATAAAAACATATATCTACACAAAGACTTGCCTGCAAATGTTTATAGCAGCAGTAATTCTTACGAAGTGGAAAAATCCAATGCTCTGTCAACTGTCCGAGAGATACACAAATGTATATGTACCTACAGTAGAACACTACCCAGCAATAAAAAAGTAAAAAATTACTGATACAAGTTGTATCATGGAAGAAAGTTAAAAACATCATGCTAGGAGAAAAGAGCCAAATCCAAAAGCTTACATCCTGCAAGCCTCTGTTAGTATGCCATCTCCAGAAAAGGCCAATTTACAGAGATGGAAAACAGATCAGTGCTTGCCTGAGGCTGGGGATGAGACTGTGGCCTGACTGCAAATGGGCCTAAAAGAACTTTTGAGGCAGTAGAAGTGTTCTAAAGCTGGATTATGATGATGACTGCACAGTGCAAAAGTCGTTGAAGTGTATATTTACAAGGGGTAGATTTTATGGTATGTAAATTATACCTCAAAATATATGTTTAAGAACAAAAGATGAAAGCCTTCCTAAATATCCTTGGCTTGCTCTGCATCTGCTTCCTGTAGTTGAGCGTTGCTTCATTTGCCTTTGTTAGTTCCCGCCTTTGACACCCCTACCCATGTGGCCATTGCTGGGGTTTATTACCCTCTGCCTTGTCCTTGGCATTCAGATAAGGAGGTGCTGTTTTCTCTAGTGAAGGTCCAGAGGCCAGCCAGGATCTTACAGCCTCCTCCTCAGTATCCTGTAGAATCCTCTCCTAAAGAAGTTTGCAAGTGTCCAGAGGGTTATAATTCTCTTCAGTCCTCTGACTTCATAGAACCCATCCAGGAAACTCGGTCAATCTTTGATTTCCATATGCCTAATAACTCACTCACATAAAGCATCGATGACTGTGGAGTACACTTACTCTAGGTACTTTGTGGAGCTGAGGAGCAAAGAAATAGAGGAGGGTAATTTATACTGTGGCACTGTGACAACCTGACCTGGAATCTGGGATACTGCTGCTTTGAACATGTCTTTAAGCTTCTCAGGGAATGTTTGCAGGCATGTTAGGGCTCATGTCTAGGTGTCACCCCAAAAGCCCCACGTGCTCATGGGTGGTGGGGAGGTGACTGGATCATGGATGTGTGGCGCTTGATTAGTTCACTGATGGGTTTATAGCTGGGTGTGATGCTGGGAGAGAGGCCTGGTGGGAAGAGGTGGGTCATTGTGGGCACAGCGTATATTCACAAATTGAATCAGACAAGAACCAAATCAAGTTTCCCCTGAAGGTCATCACTGAACATAAACACTGAATTTGATTTAGTTCTCATCAACTCAGTTTCTGGCCTGAACTGGAAAGAATGAAGTTCACATCCTACTGTTCCTCGATTTCTGCCGCTTCCTTCCTGCCGTAGTACTGTGAGCTCTTTCTCCTCTCCCATGCTTTCCACCCTGCCACACCACCCTACCTGAGAACCACCCAACGATGGGCTGAAACCTCTATAAATTATGAGCCAAAATTAACCTTTCCTCATTTAGCAGGTGTCAGGCATTTTGTCCCAGCAAGGAAAAACTATCCAACACGAGCCTTTCCCTCTGTACAAGCTTTAGCTGAATAGTTTTTCCCCCTTCCCTGATTCAAAAATAAATTTCTCTTTTGTCTCATAAAGATCCACTTAGTAGCCTTGTCTAAGGTCTTGCACCTTTTGTTCCACATGGCTTCCCATGACATTGTCTCTAGTCATGGTACTAGCCAGGTCTCTGAATTGAAAGTCACTCACACACAGAAAGGTCCCCAGATGATTTAAGCAGAGGAGACATTTGTTTAAAAGTTTGGATAACTCAAATAATTGCTAAGATAACTATAGATTCACTCTTAAAAAAAATAAGTTGAGACAGTCTGTGTGGTATGCCTCATATCCTAGAACTAGACCAGCAGAAGGCCTAAACCTCTTGTGTCGCTACAACACACCGGAAACTGAAATTTGCACTGTCAATCCTGCCGCCACCTCTAGAAACATGATACAGCCGTCCTCTGCCATGATATGACTGCAAGAACTCTCTACCATCATTTATGTTCTTTTATTTTTAAAACATTTTTGCAACAGGACTGGGGAGATAGCTCAGCAATCTAAGTAAGTGCCTGCCCGGAAAACTCAAGAATTGGGGTTTGATCCCTGATACTGCATGCTGTGCTGGCCCTAGAACCTTGGGTAAGTCATTCCCACCACCAAAACCAGGTGTGGTAGTGCAAGCCTGTAATCCCAGTCCTGGGGAGGCTGAGACAGGAGAATCATTGAGTCTGAGCTGCATAATGAGACCTTGTATCAACTAAATAAATAAATAAATTTTGCAACCTCTGGTACAAGTCTTTGTCATTTTCATTGGTTGGGTTCAGGTCATGTGCCTGCTCTGTAACCCCAAAGGAACCTGGGAAATGCATAATCGGCCTCCTTTGCTTTTGGAGTGAAAGATGTCTCTTATCACCAATATTCATACCACAGAGGACATAGAGGAAAGAAATTCAGACTACCAAAAAATAACAAACTGCTTTTGTGACTAATTTAAATAATGATTTAGATAGATGGGTAGCCCAATGTGTTCAGCTACATGACTCAGAAATTTTAAATCAATTTTCTTAGCTCAGATATCATACTACATGCAGATTCAAGCTTGTTAAAAAGAAAGTTGGAGACCTGGGACAGGGAAATAGGAAGCAATTGATAATCCTCAATTCTGCTGGGTTAGGCACATCATGGCCTCCCAACAGTGGTCATCCTCTTGTGTCCATGCCTTGTTTGCCCTCGAGCTGGCAGAGTCACCAAACTCCCCACACCTCCCTCCACTCCACAAAGCAATTACAGCTCTGTAAACATGCTTACCTTGTCCTGCAAGCTGCCACTTAAAGATCCTTGAAGCAGAATTCTTTTTTTTAAAGGGAATGAACTTTTGTGATGGAAATATCCAAATTACCCTGAAATTTTACAGGTTGGGTATTGTTAAAGTAGATTTTGCCTAAAATATGGAGTTGCTGTTATAAATATACATTTCTCATGACATTTTTGTGGGACTCTATGTGACCCTAGAGGTCTTCTGGTTAGAATAAAATAGAAATGTCAAATACAGCGAGCCCTCTGTTCTGGGCCAAGTTAGACTTTATTACTCATCTCATTCTTGACTGTCTAATAAAAGCCTGCATTTTACTTTCACAACTCCTACCCATTCACTGGATAATCTCTTTAAATGTCTAGAAGCCAGAAAGAAGATGTAGTTGGAAGTCTGTGTCATAGTCAAAACTCAGTCCTCCGAGGCAGAATCCAGGCCTGCAGATTTTCATGCTTAAGGCTGCCTGGCAAAAGTGTTCGTTTTGGTATATGCGTGTGTTTATGTATGCATGTATGCATACGCATTTCTGTATATATAATAAAAAATTTCAATTTTAAAAGAAAATAAAAAATCAGTTTATGTCTAGAAAGATCATTGAAAATAAAAATCTCATCATCACCATTGCCCAAGTCAAGAAACAGAACTTGATCTCTAATCCCTAATCTTTTCCATGTCTCTAACCAAACTCTTCTCCGCCCCTCCCTAAGTAACTATATTCTGATACTTACAATAGGAAGAACTCTGTTTTCTTTAGCTTTACCACTTGAGCACACATTCCTAGAGATCATAGTTTAGTTTTGATCATTTATATTCTTAATATAGATTTCAAGACAGTACAAGTTGCTCCCTGTGCTTCTCTGCTTCCTCCCACAATTTATCTCTTAGTGAACCTGAATCATCTTCCCTGACCTTCCTGCTGTCTGTGTATTGTTGATTACTCAGGTTAGGTGCAGGTCAATACATTCCGCTGTCTGATTCTTGCAGCAAATGAGCATCTGGGGCCAGAGATCTACACAGACTCAAATTTGACCCTTTCCAATAGACCTCCAGTAGTATCTTAGGAGACCACTAAAGTCTAGTTTCCTTCATGTGATCTTGGCAGCCATGGATGCTCACTGCCTAGATTCAGTATTTTGTTAGGAAATGCAGATGCTAATTTCCTAAGTCAGTCAATTCTTTCTCCTCTGTAGAAGTTAGACTACTTCTCTAAAGAGATATATCCCCTACAGTTCATCTAGGAAAGGCAAAACAAATGTTCGACTAATCCTCTGTCTTTACTAGACTTCAAGATAATGACTGAGTCTGGGCATGGTGGTGCATGTCTATAATCCCAGCCTGGGGTAGGCTGAAAACAGGAGGATCACTATGAGTCTGAGCTGTGTAGTAAGACCCTGTAGAATAATAATGTTAATAATAATAATAATAATAGTAATAGTAATAATAATATAACACCTTTAAGATGACTGGCTTCTTGTTATGTTTCCAAGATCATAAATATACTATATTTAATAAGTATTAATATACACAATTATGAATATAATAAACATGTTTCTATGTAAATATAACTAGGAATACATCTATTTTAGTGTACTACTATTCTTTCTGTTGATGCTCAAATGGACTATCTTTCACCTATGGACACTCTTTCCATTTCTGCACTGTTTAGCATGGCACTGCTGCTTTTTGATGACCTCTTTACTATTTAGTATGACAAGATATTCTAGAGTTATTGTATCATCATGACCCGGGATGTGTCACATCTCAAGAAGCCCCATTGCCTTCTAGTGGGGAATTATTTTTCACGGGCGTGATCTAGACTAGGGACACATTTTGCTATTTCACTGGTCATTGTTTCTAGTCTTTTCAATCAGTAGTGCTAGAAACAATGCATGCTGTCTTGACACTTCCACTTCTGATTCAAATTGAGAACTATGGAGCTTACTTCATCTCTTCCCTACTATATCACAGCTATATCTTCTTTCTTATAGCTAAATTTTCTGGGTTCTTAAGGACCAATGAGATGATACTGTTAAAATATCCTGTAGTTAATCCTTTGTCTTATCTCCTATGACCAACTCAATAGGCTCACAGAAGCTATACAAGTACTACTAGAAATAGGATTACTGAAATTAATTAGAAAATGTCTGCACATCTTCTGCTCAGAAGGAAGGAAAATAAGACATCTCCTTTCTTCATCTATTTCCACATCATAGGACCATAGCATATGATACTCTCTCCCTTTTGCCTTCATTTGGTCCTAGGTGTATAAAGCTATACATCTGAGGTTTGCCACCAATTCTTTTTCAAAAACAATTTCAATGACAGTGTTGTAATTTGCAGAAATAAATATATAAATAATAGGACTGTGGAGATAAAGGGTGGGGAGGGCATGTGAAAGCTTGCTGCCTGGGACATGGGGGACTTCACAAGGAAAGCAAGATGGAGAAACAGGCAAATTCATGGTTCTATGCTTGGGTTTGATGAAGAGGGTTGTAGAAAAGTAAGATCACACACAAGGAACACAGTGTCAGGTAGACAGGTAGGGCTCGGTAGGTCCTGCTTGTTCAGAGCTGTGCCGTACCTTCACATCCCCATCTTTGTTAGCTACCATTCCATGCATTTTGGAACAGACTGTAAGGCAGCATGCAGGAGAATGGAAGAGCTTTATAGGAAGGCCTCAGGAGTGGGGGTTGGGATGTGCTGCCTCATACAATGCCTGGGCATTTGAGCGAACCCCAGAAGCTCAATGACCACTCCCAGCTGTCTTTTGCTCACTCCCCACCTACTTTTGAAGCAGCTCGCAGCACATTGTTCAGTAGGTGTCCTCGGGTATGTCAAGGAGAGGAACATCTTTATCTCTGAAGACACAAGGATATAGAGCAGGCCCCCCCCAAAAAAAAGGCCTGATGAGTACCACCATGTCCCCCAATCCTGCTCATTCTCACTGGATCGTACTCTGTGCCACCAATTCTTAATGTCAGCTTGTCCTTGGTTGTTTCACTCATCTGAAGTGTCTTCTCTAGAGAATATCTCAAGAAGAGCTCATAAGAATGGAATTTCTTAATTTCTTGCATATTGATCAGGGTTGTCCATGTCCTTTCTACCTAAAATTCAGTTTTTTGCACATAAGATCCTACTTGCATTTTCTTTCCTTCTGGATCTTTAAAATATTACCTCATTTTCTGCTAACATAAACCATAAACTGTCAAAAACTCCAGTGATAATTGAATTTTTCTTTCCATTATAAACTATTTTCTCTTTCTGGCTAGATGTTGAATCACTTTTCTTTTCTTGCAGT